>PTXO01000004.1:0-185437 GCA_003020785.1 Hanseniaspora gamundiae
ACACACGTCTACGTGTTTTTCTGAAAGGTTCTCATTTTCTCTTCTTTTTTTTTTTTTTTTTTTTTTTTATGGTAAACGTGAGTCTTTCCTTGATAAAAGTAGTATTTTGAGGAGGCGTGTATTAATTCCACACATGGGTTTCTAATGGTAATGTCTAGAGATAAGAGTGACAAAGAGATAGCCCAAGAACACACAACAAAAGTCACACACAATGCACGACTCAGACGACGATTACGATTACGACAACAATCCGTTTGCGTCCCCTTTCATAACAAAAGATCTAAACACTACTCCAAACATAAGCGAGTCGTCACTGTTATTTGGCGACGAATCAGTTGAGAGTGGAGATGTAAACCAGGACCTAAATGATGATCTACAGGATAAAACTGCTGATGAAAGTTTTCATGAAGATCGCACACAGCCAGATTTGAACTCTACTAACGAAAACACAGGAAGCGCCACACCAACGGCTGCTTCTCCGGACAAAACGCCAAAGAATGAAGAACCGGCAACAACAGCCAAAGAGGAAGAATCGAATTTAGAGGAACTGCACGCTCATTTCTTGAAAAAATATCAACTTCTAGTGAAAATCACAAAAATATCCAGAACTTTGCCAGATAACAAAACTATTATCACTAGCGATGGCAGTGGCAGCAGTACAATAAATCTGAACAAGATCAACAACAGCGACAGTTTGAATACCAACAGATCGAGCGATTTGGTGATTTATATGGAACTCAGCACGAACTTGCCAACTTTCCGGAAAAAGAGCAACAAAAACATTGTAAAGTCGTACAAAGAATTTGAGAATTTCAGTGTTTATTTGCAAGATTTTAGATCGGAGTATTTCCATCCATTCTATCCACCAGCGATACCTTTGAACAAGACTTCGTATGGGCTAAATAACGAAGAGGATCTAGTTCAATGCAAGATCAATTTCCAGAAATGGTTTGATTTGAGAATCGCAGAGAACGTCAAGATATTGAAACTAGAGGAGTTGGCAATTTTCCTAGAGAGTGATTACAACACATACTTGCCAATGAATGGATGTATGAATACAAACAACAACACAACGACATCGATCAACTCATCCAACAGATCACTAGATCAGTTGAACAGCAACGACACGATGATCCAGCCAACAAAACAAATCAAGCGTAAGACGTTAAAGCAGTTTCAACCACCTTTTGATTCAGTGACATACTTGGCCACTTTCAGACCAATGGTTAAGATGTGGAGAAAAAATTTACAAACGTTACAAGTAGGACTTTTCAAAATGTGCAAACAGAGACAATCGTTGAGTTTCAATGAGAACCTTGTTGGTAAAACTTATTTGAAAATGGGGGAGAACATGATATCACAGGGCTTAAACGCCGGTGATGAAAAGACGTTTTCCAATATGTACAAGAAATTGGGTAAGACTATGACTACTATAGGTGATATGAATAGTATCATGTCCACGTTGAACATGGCTACACTATACGATGGATGGGAATGGTGTTGCAGAGATCTATACAACGTCAAGGAGCAACTGACAAACAGACATTTGTTGATGAGAGATTTGAACTCTATATCCAGTAACTTGTTATAGAATCAAGAACACATTAGGAAACTAAGAAACAAAAGAGACGTGAATCCTTTGAAAATTGATGAATCGTTAAAATTTTTACAAAAACAATATGAAAAGGAGAGTGTTTTGAAAAATAAATTGGAAAAAGTATCAAACAATTTAGTCTTGGAAAATGAGAAAGTTATTATAAAGACATGGAAAGAACAAAACATTAATTTCATGAAAAACTATGCTTTGAAGAACATCGAATACGAAAGAAAGAAATTGGCTATTATGGAAAGAATAAGAAACGATGTAAGAAAAACAGACAAGTTTGGAGGACTAAGTAGACTCGGACGTTCTGTAGTTAGTGTTGATGAGAATAGTAATGGTTGCACTACTAGTCATGCAGGCCAAACCAACACGAAAACAGACACGAACCCAACATCTGTACATAGCAATAATGGTAAAAGTGTTGACAGTTGGAGTGGAGACAACAGGAAAGTACACAAGTATTATAGTGAAATAGAACAAGAGATGAGAAAGAATGCAGGTGTCGAAGATTCATCTACTAACCATGAAAACGCCACAACTGCAAATACTATCACCGAAAATGAAGAACTGTTGATGCACACAGATGCATCTGGTAACAAAAAAAACAACTTGCAAAGTACTAGTACAGAAACAGACGTTTCCAACGTGTTCACTGATCTAAATACCAAAAAGTATGCTGCCAATCTTTTAGGGCACTCTACATTTTAGCCTGATTTTTTTCTCTCTGTCTCGTTCATACAGTTTATATAACAACAAACGACCATATGCTTTTTTTTTTAAAATTGACCAAAGTGGTATATCTCACTGTGTTATATTTGCAGTATTCCCTTAAACATCCTATTAGGTCTATTGTTCGGAGGCTTTCGTAATTACAGCGTTTTAATAACTAAAACCACGTGCCAAAAAGTCAACCTTAAAACCCAAACATTATATACATACCCAGAGAGGGCAACAAAAGAGGAAAGCACAATTGGTCCATGCGTTTTTACCCTCACTTGTTTCCAGTGAAAAATTCTTATAATCAGAATTTCTTTTTCATCTTTTTGAAAAAAAATTGCTTCAGTAGAGCAAAGAGAGAAAAAAAAAAAAAAAAGAAAAGAAAAATGTATTAATTTTGCAGAGAAATACAAAAAAAAAAAAAGGAAAGGGAAGTTCGTGCAATGTGGAATGGGTTCAAACTGGTAGAAGAATTTTTCGTACTAGTTTAATTACTATGTATAATTGAATGAAAATTTTTCACTTCGGCTTAGACATCCATGAAGAGTGAGTCTCAATTCTCATTAAAACATGATGTGTTCGAAATATTAAATTAGCATCAACTCGATTGGAATTATACATGGTATATATATATATGAACTTTTAATTGGGACGTTTGTTGAACTTCGATGGGTTGTCAAGTTCTATTATTTAGTGGTCGTTGTCTTCATTGATACGTTCCTCTTCTTGATACTACTTGTCAATGTGTAATCCCTCCTTTATTCATTAACCTTGCAATCTTCTTCTTCAATTAAAACAGTCGAAAAAACCATCCAACAAACACTAAGAAACTAAACTAAATTAAACAAAATGGTTGCTTTCACTGTTGAACAAATCCGTGAATTAATGGACAAAGTTACCAATGTCCGTAACATGTCTGTTATTGCGCATGTCGATCATGGTAAATCCACTTTAACCGATTCTTTGGTTCAAAGAGCTGGTATTATTTCTGCTGCCAAAGCTGGTGAAGCCAGATTCACTGATACCAGAAAAGATGAACAAGAAAGAGGTATTACTATTAAATCTACTGCCATTTCTTTATACGCTGAAATGATTGATGAAGATGTTAAAGAAATCAAACAAAAAACTGATAGTAACTCTTTCTTGATCAATTTGATCGATTCTCCAGGTCACGTTGATTTCTCTTCTGAAGTTACTGCTGCTTTGAGAGTCACTGATGGTGCTTTGGTTGTTGTTGATACCATTGAAGGTGTTTGTGTTCAAACCGAAACCGTTTTGAGACAAGCTTTGGGTGAAAGAATTAAACCAGTCATGGTTATTAACAAAGTTGATAGAGCTTTATTGGAATTACAAGTTTCCAAAGAAGATTTGTATCAAACTTTTGCCAGAACTGTTGAATCTGCCAATGTTATTATCTCTACTTACGCCGATGAATTGTTGGGTGACTGTCAAGTTTTCCCACAACAGGGTACAGTTGCCTTTGGTTCCGGTCTACACGGTTGGGCTTTCACCATCAGACAATTTGCTAACAGATACGGTAAAAAATTCGGTGTCGACACCATTAAAATGATGGAAAGATTATGGGGTGACCATTTCTTCAATCCAAAAACCAAAAAATGGACAAACAAAGAAACCGATGCTGATGGTAAACCATTAGAAAGAGATTTCAATATGTTTGTTTTGGATCCAATTTTCAGATTATTCTCTGCTGTTATGAACTTTAAAAAAGACGAAATCGACACTTTGTTGGACAAATTAGAAATCAACTTGAAAGGTGATGAAAAAGATTTGGAAGGTAAAAACTTGTTGAAAGTTGTTATGAGAAAATTTTTGCCAGCTGCTGATGCCATGTTGGAAATGATTATCTTGCACTTGCCATCCCCAGTCACTGCTCAAGCTTACAGAGCCGAACAATTGTACAAAGGTCCATCTGACGATGAAGCTTGTGAAGGTATTAGAAAATGTGATCCAAACGCTGGTTTAATGTTGTACATTTCCAAAATGGTTCCTACATCTGATAAAGGTAGATTTTACGCTTTCGGTAGAGTTTTCTCTGGTACTGTTAGATCTGGTCAAAAAATTAGAATCCAAGGTCCAAACTTTGTTCCAGATAGAAAAGAAGATTTATTCATCAAAGCTGTCCAAAGAGTTGTTTTGATGATGGGTAGATTCGTCGAAGCTATCGATGATTGTCCAGCTGGTAACATTATTGGTTTAGTCGGTATCGATCAATTTTTATTGAAAACCGGTACTCTAACCACCTATGAAGCTGCTCACAACATGAAAGTCATGAAATTTTCTGTCTCTCCAGTTGTCCAAGTCGCTGTTGAAGTTAAAAACGCCAACGATTTACCAAAATTGGTTGAAGGTTTGAAAAGATTGTCTAAATCCGATCCATGTGTCTTGTGTTACATGTCTGAATCCGGTGAACATATTGTTGCTGGTACTGGTGAATTACATTTGGAAATTTGTTTGTCCGATTTGGAAAACGACCATGCCGGTATTCCATTGAAAATCTCTCCTCCAGTTGTTGCCTACAGAGAAACTGTTGAAGCCGAATCTTCTCAAGTCGCTTTATCTAAATCTCCAAACAAGCATAACAGAATCTACTTGAAAGCTGAACCAATCGAAGAAGAATGTGCTTTAGCCATGGAAAGTGGTAAAATCAATGCCAGAGACGATATCAAAGCCAGAGCTAGAATCATGGCCGATGAATACGGTTGGGATGTTACCGACGCCAGAAAGATCTGGTGTTTCGGTCCAGATGGTACTGGTCCAAATGTTGTTGTTGACCAAACCAAAGCTGTTCAATATTTGACTGAAATCAAAGATTCCGTCGTTGCTGCCTTCCAATGGGCTACCAAAGAAGGTCCAATTTTCGGTGAACAAATGAGATCCGTCAGAATCAACATCTTGGATGTCACTCTACATGCCGATGCTATCCACAGAGGTGGTGGTCAAGTTATCCCAACCATGAGAAGAGCTACTTACGCTGGTTTCTTATTGGCTGAACCAAGAATCCAAGAACCAGTCTTTTTGGTCGAAGTTCAATGTCCAGAATCTGCTATCGGTGGTATCTACTCCGTTCTAAACAAAAAGAGAGGTCAAGTTGTTTCTGAAGAACAAAGACCAGGTACTCCATTGTTTACCGTCAAAGCTTACTTGCCAGTTAACGAATCTTTCGGTTTCACTGGTGATTTGAGACAAGCTACCGGTGGTCAAGCTTTCCCACAAATGGTCTTTGACCATTGGGCAACCTTGGGGACTGATCCATTAGACCCAACCACCAAAGCCGGTGAAATTGTTTGTGCTGCCAGAAAAAGACACGGTATGAAAGACGAAGTTCCAGGCTGGCAAGAATACTACGATAAATTATAATCTGTTTGATTAATATTTATCGTAGTGATAATAGCGTGTTTCCCTCATTAAAAAGTGGATAACATGTCTATTTTTATTTTTTATTATTCCGCCCTTCTATTACAGGTATTTTCATCCCCAAACCCAACATAATGCTTTTTTATATAATTTGTAGCTACTTGAACCTATTTTATTTATACTTTATAGATTTTAGAAATTCAAAAATTAAAAATTACAAAAAGAAAAAAAATATAAAACTGAACAAATACGAGTCTATAGTTTGGTCTATAGTAGAACCTGAGATTGAAATCTGGTGTGTAGTTATTTTTTGTTATTTCTTTGGTATGAAGGTGGTAGTAAAAGAGCTAATGCAGCAGGATTGAGTTGACCATGGCTGACTTGAAGACAGAGTGCATCAATGCTCTTAGTGCCTTGTACGAGGACATTGACCCTAGAAGGGCAGAGAGATTGGCTATGGTGTATTACAAGGCTCTTTTGAGTATGAAAAAGCACGATCTTCCATTGAACACTTTCAACGATATTTTGACTATAAGAGGGATTGGGCCCTCTATCCAGAAGGCAATTTTCAAGTATTTCTTTAAAGAAAACAAACTGGAAGAGTTGGGGATCCCTACTGATTTCCTAGCTATCAGTGGGAACAATCGGGCATCCACAAAGAGACAGAAAATGAGCGAAGAGCCTGAATCACTCGATGTGCCAGTCAAGAAAAGGAAAAAGAAACGGTATGTTCCTAAGATCAAGTCTGGAGGATATGCAATTTTGCTCTCCATGCTATCGCAATTTTACATATTCAACTACGGGATGACAAAAGCTGAGATTACTGAGTATGCAGGTGAGTTTTGTGACGTTGGCTTTCAAAGCAACCCTTCTACAAATGAGTATTACAGTGCATGGTCATCTATGAAAACCCTTATCAGCAACGACTTGGTAGATGAGCAAAATAAAAACAAAAAGCCTCAGCGGTACGGTTTAACCGATGAAGGGTTTGATTTGGCTATGAGTTTAAAAAATGCAAACAAGGTTACATTCAAAAACGAGAGCACTTTCCAGAGGAAATTGAAGACAAGACAGGGAAACACTAGTTTTGCCAGTGCCGATCTAAGCAACAGGTCATTTGACGATGTTACGGAGAGATCTGCCAATTTATCAATGTTGCTATTACAAGAAAAGGAGCTATACTCCAAACCGAAACCCTATGCATTGCCGATTGACATTGAGCTTAGCAAACCATTGAAGGGATATTCAGACAACATCATTAGAGCGAGATTCAACGGCACCAGTTACGAGGTGTGGGACGTGGACTCTTTTGACGTTATCTTGTATGTTGACACTAGGGAAGTCAGATCTGTAGACCAGCGTGATTATTTTTGCAACGCTTTGAATGTGAAGAGTGTGCAAAGTGAAATCAAGAACTTGAGTTTGGCAGATTTTGTGTGGATTGCGAGACACAGGAAGACAGGCAGAGAATGTGCTTTGAACCATTTTGTTGAAAGAAAGAGATTGGACGATCTATGGGAAAGTATCAAAGACAACAGGTTTTTTGAACAAAAGTATAGATTGTTGAAGAGTGGAGGCAAATCTATTTTTTACTTGGTGGAAGACAGCTCTTCCTCCGACCTTCACAATCAAGCAGATGCCATGAAAACATCCATCTGGCACACTATTTTGTATTCTGGATTTCATGTAGAGAGGAGCAAAAATGCAGAAGATTCAGTAATACTGTTGAAAAACATTCATGAGATTATTAAAAAAAGATTACAAAATATGAAAATTGTTGTCTTGAAACCACGGTTTTTCGAAAATCAAGATCAATATAGAGAAATCTTACAGTCTTTCAGAAAGCAGTTTGAACGGAAAAGCGATGTTCCCATTGAGTGTTGTCACACCTTTGATAATTTTCAAACCATTATGGGGAAACGAAAGCTACTGACGGTGAAGGAAGCCTATCTTACGTGTTTATTGACAGTCAAGGGGGTGTCCTTGGATAAAGCCATTGCCATCCAGTCAATTTTCCCTACGTTGAGAAATCTTCTAGAGACGTACCAGAAATGCTCATCTGAGGAAGAAGGTAGAAAACTGCTTTTCAGTGCCACGGATCAGTTTCCGGGAAACAAGAAAGTTGGGAAAATACTATCTGAACATTTGTACGAAGTTTTTGGTCGGTGATACGTATTTATACATGCGAAAAAGTGTTAACTATGATAGTTTTCATAGACGTAGTTGACGTTTATACCATTTGAGAAAATCAAACCTATTTCTTCTAAGGATAGTCCTTTCACTTCTGGGAAGTATTTGTACACGAATATCCAAGCTAAAACAGTCATTATGGCATAAAACCCCATAACGGAGGCATTTCCCAACCATTCTGAAAAAGTCAAGTACGAGATAGTTATAAGGAAGTTTGTTGACCAGTTGACCATCAAGATACACGACTGACCAAAACCTCTTTTGTTCAAAGGTAAGAAAGCCACTGACATGTTTGGAACATTCCCCATAGCAAATGCATAGGACAGTACAAACACAAGCATCGATATGACCAACATATGCGTACTGCTTCCATCTTGTGGCACATGTTCTCTGAAGGCAACAAAACAAAGTGCCAAACCAATAAACATCCATGGGATTGAATACAAAAGTAATTTCCTAGATCCAAATTTGTTTATGTAGTTCAATGACATAATTGTCCCTAAGAAATTGACCAGTGAAACAAGGAACCCCGGAATAAGTGGATTGTTGGTATATGGTTTGAATATTAGTGGACTGTAATTAATAAAAGAGTTGAACCCTGTGATCTGTTGGAAAAACATTAATGTGCAACCCACCCATAATGCTCTTTTAGTTCTCGGATCCATGCTCACGAAATTTTGAAACCACCGTGTGAGAAAGTTATCTTGACTTTGTTTTGCAGCAAGATGCGTTGATTTTCTACATTCATCTCTATGGTTTATATTTGTTAGATGTAAATCTTGTAAGAGCCTGTGCAGATTGATATCCACAGGTTTTGTAGATGAAAACAAACTATGGTTGTTGTCACTGCCATTTCCAGTTGCCACAGGAGACTGTTCAGTAAGCAGTGGAGAGGATTCATTTGTCTCATTGTTCAAAACGACTGGGTCAGTCTGAATATTAACAGATACAACTCTTGTAATATCTTTGGCAGTTTTATATATTTTTTGATCAATTTGTAATTTTGTAGCATATGGATATATCATAAATAACGATTTTTGAGCCTCTTTAAATTTAGCCTTTGATATTAGATATCTAGGAGATTCAGGAACAAAGGGTAGGGCACACAACATGAATAGAGCAGGGAATACAGGTAAAAATAAAACCATTCTCCAGGAAATGACAAAGCCATGTGTAAGTTCACTATGTAGCTTAGGGCGTTTTGTATCGATTGATAATGATATAAGGTACTCTAAGACTTGTCCCCCTGTAATAGCTATAGTGTTTAGTGTCATGATGTAGTTTCTTATACTGGTGGGTGCAATTTCAGATAGATACAACGGACAAGTCGTGGATGCCAATCCAATACTCAAACCAATCATGAATCTACCAAGAATCAACATCCCTAATGAATAAGAAAATGTCATGACAAACGACGATATGATAAATCCTATCATGGATAACTGTAAGACAAATTTCCGACCGTACCTATCAGATATGTTAATCGACGCACCAAAGAAACATCCAACACAAGTTACCCCTGCAATACATTCTTTATTCCAATTGGTCAATACTTCTCTGTTCAAATCATGTGGTGCTAGGAAAAAAAGCCCACATACTATAGCGGTATCGTATCCAAACAACAGACTAGCTATAGTACCATTGACAAATATTAGAAAAGTCTTGAAAGTCAGTATGAATTTTTGATCGTCCAGATCAAATCCCGTTTCACGAGATGCGTGGGAGAACACCGAGTAAGCATCTTCGTAGTAATTTGTCTCTCCTATACAGCCGCACCCATGATTCTCAATCGATTCAACTGAAGCATCCATCTTGATCTAATCTTGCTCTTCTTGCTATTCCGTCAGTGGCTTGAGTTGCCAAGAGTAAAAACAACGTCATCTAGGATTTATACGTTTACACAGATCATCTGGTTCTTATCAGAGCTACATCTCAATGACAGTAAATATAGGGAGAGTCTTTCAACAAAATCTGTTTTCGCATGGTGCACACGTGATGTACTCGGCCATGTTACTTGCTCTAGCAAATGTGAGTTTGCATCAAATTCGGTACTGACTACACTCCGAGTACCGAGAGCTATCTCCTCATAATTACCCCTAATACGATATGATTTGTATGATGAAAAGAAGAAAAACGAAAAATAAAAAAGGTGGCAAAGAGTACCCTGCCATTGAAAAGTGTTAAAGCCACCTTTTATTTCTTCAATTCTTTGTTTCCATCTTCCTCTCTCCTTTTATTTTTTGGTATTCTAATTTTTTGATATCTTGGTAGAATGTGGGTTGAGATATAACTAATTTATTGTTCTATTAGGGAGTTCTTCGGATGGAGGCTTGTCTTATTTTTTATTTTGTTCCTCTTTTGATTTCTTCTTTCCATATATAACAGTGTCAGCTTATCTCAGATTTGCTTGTTATTGCCACAAGTATAGTCACTGATAGTGAAGGAAACCTAAAAAAAACCAAAACAAGAAAATAAAAGACAATGAGTTTAAAAGGTTTCGGGAAAGCTATATCGAGAGCTCCTCAACAGTTCCGTGTTAAGATGAACAAGGGTTACCAGACCAGCGATCCGGTTTATGAGGATGCGGAAAGAAGATTTAAAGAAATTGAAACAGAAACCAAGAAGTTAAGTGAAGAGAGTAAAAGATACTCTTCTGCTGTCAACGGGATGTTGAACCATCAGATTGGTTTTTCCAAAGCTGTGGAAGAAATCTACAAACCAATCAGTGGTAAAATGAGTGATCCGAATGCCACTATTCCGGAAGATAATCCAGAAGGTATTGAAGCCGCTGTTGCCTTTAGAGAGATTGTTGGTGATTTACAAAGAACGTTGAAACCTGATTTAGATCTTATTGAGTCTAAAATCGTCAAACCTGCTCAAGAATTGTTACGTATTGTTGATGGGATTCGTAAAATGTTGGTCAAGAGAAATCATAAACAATTGGATCTTGATAGATATATGAATACTCTACAAAAATGTGAAAACAAAAAAGAGCCTACACCAAAAGATGAAGAGAGACTTTATAAAGCACAAGGTGAAGTGGAAATTGCTCAACAAGATTTTGATTACTATAACGATATGTTGAAAACTCAATTGCCTGTATTGTTTGAACTACAAAACGAGTTTTTAAAACCAATGTTTGTTTCTTTTTACTATATGCAATTGAACATTTTCTATACGTTATACAATCAATTTCTAGATATGAAAATTCCATATTTCGATTTAGAAGGTGATATTGTAGAAACCTTTACTGCAAAGAGAGGTAACATTGAAGAACAAACAGATTCTTTGTCTATCACTCATTTCAAATTGGGTTATTCAAAGGCTAAATTAGAAATGACAAGAAAGAGATATGGTAGAGATACTGAAAACGGTGTATTATCCGGATCCACTTCTCCAACAGGAATGGGATCTCCACCACCAATGAGCCCTGTTTACGGAGGTGCTACTGCAGCAGCCGTTCCTGCACAGACTGCCTATGGAGGTGTAGCCCCCCAGGTATACGGTGCTCAACCACAAGCCTACGGTGCCGTTGCCGGGACTCCTACTGGGTACAGTGCAGCACCTGCTTACGAAGCACAAGTTCCTGCATACGGCCAACCGGTATCGGCTGCCACTACTGGGTTCGACACGTCGGTTCCATCATATACTCCTCCTACCACAGCCGGAGGCTTTGCTGCCCAAGCTGCTGCGGCCGAAACGGTGACTGCTCTATACGACTATGCTGCTCAAGCTGCAGGAGATTTAACATTTCAAGCAGGTGCTGTTATTGAAATTGTAGAAAGAACTCAAGATACCAATGGATGGTGGACCGGTAAGTATAACGGGGCTGTTGGAGTTTTCACTGCCAACTATGTTCAATTGAATAAGAAATGATACTTGTGTAAATTTTTTTTCTATTTGTGTATATATAAATATAACAATAATTAAACTTTAAAGTATACCTTAAATTTCATAGAATGTAGAATTAAAGTCACGCTGCTTTCTCTCTCTCTCTCTCTCTCTTTTGGTTCTTGCTTGTGTAGTTTAAGGTTGTTTTCTTTTATGGTTTTAGTTTTTTTTTGGGGTTCTTTTTTAAGAAGTTTTTTTTACTTTTTTTTTTTGTTTTTTTTTTCAATTCGTTCTTCATCTCGCTTGGCTCTCTGTTTGTTTCTTTACTTCTACAAGATGAACTTAAGAACGTCTAAGATTAAGTATTAAACAATCAAGCAATCCAAGACTTCTAAGAAGATACATATATACAGTGAAGCTTCTAGAATCTGCCGTGTTTTTTAGAATTTTTTTTCATTTTGCAATTTGATCATTCACCATAGAAGTAACAAACAGTATACCAGTAGAGATCTGAACAATCTTTACCAACCATTAACACCCACACTTTGATTAATAATCAACAAACAAATGGAAAGCAACAACAAGAATAATAATAACAATATCAGCCAGTCTCCGTCAAAGAACTTGGGGTCATGGTTGCGTTTCAGGTCTACCAAGTCGAGTGAAACCGTCACCAATACAGATTTAAATGAACATACGCAGCTGTTTGATAAATCAGTAAGAAATAATAACACTTTTGACAACAACCATCTTGCTCCACCTCAAAAAAATGTACTTGTCAGACCAAGTTTCACGAAAAGTTTGTCCAGTGGTGCTCATAGGGGTATTCAGAGGGTGACGTCTCCTCTAAAGAACACCACCAACGTTGTGGCAAATGAAAGAAAATCTCCATTGAAAAAATCATCAAGAGAGAGCAGCAGCAACAACGAAAAGAAAGAAGAAGCAGATAAAGAGGCCAGTATGACTGCTTATAAGCAATATAGAGACGATTTCTTAAAAGACAAGCACCAGTTTCACGGGAAAGTGTTTGGTGTGTCACTTGAAGAGTCCTTAAAGACAAGCAGTGCAGAAGTGTTGTTGCAGTGTGACCAGGTTTCGTTTGGTAGAATCCCAATCGTCGTTGCCAAATGTGGTTCGTACTTGAAAAAAAACGGGCTTAATCATCCTGGGATTTTCAGAATTGCAGGTAACAACAAAAGAGTGAAAAATTTGCAATTGATATTTAGTGAGCCACCACACTATGGTTTGTCATTCAACGAGTGGGAATCTGAAGGGTTCACGGTTCATGATTCAGCCACAATATTGAGACGTTATTTGAACCATTTGGAGGAACCGTTGATTCCATTAAGTCTTTACAACAAATTCAGAGAACCATTAGAAAAAAGAGTTAGGATTCTGAAAAATATGAAAAAGGGTAAATCCAATTTTTTCACAAAACAACAAGAGATTGATTTGAAATTAGAGAAAATTCAACTATCCTCTTTGAGCAAAGATGAGAAAAAAAATAATACAGAAGTGATAGTAAAGAGAAAGAGCAATTACAATAAAAGAAAGCTTATCAAAGATATTAGAAGCTGTTTGAAAGAATACGAATCGCTCTTTGTGGAACTACTTAGCGATGACACTAAGCAACTGCTGATATATTTACTAGACTTGCTATCCTTGTTTGCGCAGCATTCAGAGACAAATTTGATGAGCTCTAAAAACTTGGCTGCAATTTTCCAACCTTCAATTCTTTCGCACCCAGACCATGATATGAATCCGGCACAGTACGAACTTTCCCGTTACTGCGTTGAGTTTCTTATCGATTTTTCGTATAAAATATTGCCTCACATTTTGAACATCCCGAAATCAAAGATGAAAAAAACAGAAACCAAGATTGAAAATTCAAAACCTCAGATCCTCAGTGAGACTGATGCAAAACCTTTCCCTAGAGAATCTGGAGATGATACTGTGCAGAGGATCCCGTCTGAACAGGATTCGTCGGCTGAATTCCGTACCCATCGGAGAACTCCAAGTAGACCTTACAGTAAATCGCTATCTTCGAAACCAAATGAGGTTCATGACGTTTTAAGAATCGTCAATAAAGACCCAAACGATGACGACGAAGACGACGAAGACGAGGATGATGACGAGGACTACAGCGAACAAGAATCTGACTACAGCAAAAGAGCTAATGCTACTGCTGAGGAGGACGACGACGCTGACGACGCAAATAACACGACCATCGATTACGACGGTTACATGAATAATTTGGGGTTTGAACCTGTTGAAATGATGTCTAGCCCCATGGCAAGTCTGCTGGGAAGCAGTATGAAGTATGAGAGTCCAGATATCTGTTCAATCGTCTCGCCGGTGGGCAGTCCTGTTTTGAGACAGGCAGATACTAAAGTGAAAACTAAGTCAACATCAAACACCACTGTGACCAGAAATCCGGTGTCTCAATTTTCACATCTAGAGTCAAACAAGAACCTTGCTCCGCCAGTGGAGATTCCTCCAAAGCTGTATAAACGACACTCTTGGTTTCAAAAAATGAAAAGTCAGGCTTCATTGTAATGCACAATTTTATTTTGTAACTTATTTATATATATATATGTAATTTTTTTTTTAGTTTTACGGTTTTTCAAATATGGAAAAGAAACAGCATTTCTTGAGCTACTGTGAGCGCATAGCTACATAATCAATCTAAAATAACTAGGTCGTCATCACTGTCCTCCTGTGTTTCACTTAGTTTGACTTTTTTAGCCAAGCCAGGGCCCTCACATTTGTCTGTTAAATCATGTTTTTTGTTTAAACTAAGGTTTACCACGTCCTCTTGATCATCGTCATCGTCATCCAAGATTATTGCTCCACTTTCATTAACTTCAAAATCAGCTTCGTTGCCTGATTCTTTAGCCTGTACTGCTGGGTTTTCATGATTTGTTTCCTCATCGTTCAATTGTTCCTCTTTCACCAATGGAATGGTCAGTGTGGGTAAGAAAATCTCAGAAACGTCTGTGTCCAAAAACTCCAAATATAGTTCCAAGGGTTTCAAGTGCATGCCGTTCCCGTCCCCTTCCTCATCAGTGATATATAATATATTGGCATCTTTAGAAGATCCACTGTTTAAAATCTTGTGTAGGGGTGACTCTAACAAGTCGTCAAAATCTAAGTCGTATAGCAATCTACCCTTGGTTGTGTCCATTATCGATAAATCTTCTGGAAACGAGTATTTCAAAGCAAGTTCATTGATCAAATCTTGAACAGTAATCGATTTCGAAAGTTTGCAGATACCTCTAACGATTTTGGAGCAAACAGGACATTTAGAGTTTGGCTTTGAAACAAAGGGGTTGGTTAGATACTTGTTAGTTGATATTTTCGATGCCTTAGCAGTGAAAGCCATGGTCAAGTTTTTTATAGTTCCCGTTTGTAACTCTCTAGGGCTGTTTGGCATCAAGTTAAAAAATTTCAAACTCGATAAACTTGATAGCCCTGCAATGATAGCATTTGTTGTGGCTATAGCAGGTATGATGTTTCCTGCAATCTGCTTGATGTCAAAGACGGATTTGATAGGAATTTTGAAAATGTGAGATCTTATGTTTGCTGCAGTGGCAACAAACTCCAAGGTGTCCAAATCGTCCTTGTCAAAATCAATGGCTGTGCAATCGGATACTTGAAACCTTTCCATCAATCTGTGTGTTGCCGCAACAAAACACTTGACGTTATCCAAAAGTCCCCATACCTCATTCAAGTGAAGCTTTTCTTGCCTTGTGATTTTCTCTAAAGAGTCTATGGGTATGGAGATCATTTCTTTTGATAGAGGAACTGGCATTTCTCTGTTTTGCCACAAGGTTTCAATCAATAAAAGTTTTTCAATATCGTTCTTGAAAGTTTTCGTCAATATGTGAGCAATAACCTTTGGAGCTTCTTCCATTGGAGACTGCAAACTTTCAGTCAACTCTTTCAACTCATTAGATTCGTTTTGAATTCTTTCAATTTCCTGCTTGTCGGTGGTTCCCAAATCAGCACTGTTGTTGGATTCGTTATTGCCGGATTCTTTATTAAACAACTGTTGAAACAAAAAGTTTTTAGCCCATACAATACAGTGAATTGGTTGTGACGGAGTCGATCTAATGGTGCAAACGGCAAAGGTTTTAGGAGTCTCCTTCGTGGTGCACCCAAAACATTCTGTCTCTAATGGGATCATCGGTTGGATGTATCCATCAAAACCTGAAGTTCCTGACTCCATCAGAGGTTTCCGCAAGAACTGAGTGATTTTGTTTATGTAGCTTCTAGCTTGCAAATTGTCCAATGCATTTAGAATAAAGTCAAACTGATCAAACCACGATATTGGGAATTGTTCCGTATCCATGATATTCCCCGTGTGCGAGACCAACTTGCTGCTATCAAAATTGAAGGAGCTCACCGCGGCCACGGCTGTTGAAGATTTGAATTTCTTGATGTCCTTCAGTCTGAACAAGAACTGTCTGTTCAAATTGGAAAGATCGATTGTGTCTAAATCCACAATGTGAATCTCGCCGTATCCTGTAAGAACCAAATTCTTCAACAGTTCGCATCCGATCCCACCGGCACCAACCAGTAAGATTTTGGATTTTTGAATTTGTTCAGCTCTTTCTTTCCCCAACACTTTGACCAATTGTTTAGACATGTTGATTGTGTTTTGTGTTGTGAGTTTCTTTGACTTTCTCTTTGAACTGAGACTCTCAACTATGTTTGAAAAATCAGACTATGAATTGTTTTTTTTTTTCTTCTGTTAGTTTTCCGTTCTTAAAGATGAGCAAAACAGATAATAAATTAATAGAATCATGAAAAGGTGTTATTAATTATAAACCTTCCATACCCAATGACCAAAGGAATGGGTAAGTACGTACAAAATATGTTTTAAGTGTGTATACATACATATATATATATATATACTTCTGACATGGAAAGATCAAGCACCCAAGTTCTTAATAATAGCGTCGGTGTAGATAGTGTTTGTAGCTTTACCACCCAAATCACCTGTTCTAATACCTGAAGCAATGGTTTTCAAAGTAGCAGCTTTGATGCTAGTGGCTTGTTTGTGTAGACCCAAGTGTTCCAACATCATGACACCGGCAAAAAGCAAAGCACTTGGGTTAGCCAAGTCTTTCCCTGCGATATCAGGAGCGGACCCGTGGACGGCTTCAAAGATGGAAACTTTTTCACCAATATTGGCACTTGGAGTCATACCTAGAGAACCGGTAGACAACCCGGAGTTCAAATCGGTGATGATGTCCCCGTACAAGTTTGGAGCCACAATGACGTAATTGTGGTATTTGGCAGGATTGACAACACTGTTGTAGATGTAGGAGTCCAATAATTCAAACTCTAGAGCGACACTAGAGTCGTAATTGGCCAAAGCGACACCGGTTTCGTAGAATAAACCATCGGTCATTGGTTGCACTGGGGCTTTATGAACGACAAGGACTTTTGGTCTTTGTATAGATATTGCATGGTTGATAGCGAATTTAATAACTTTTTCACATGAATTTCTGGTGATCAATTTAATAGCTTCCACTTTGTCACCAAGATCGTGTTCAATACCGAAATATTCATCTTCTGTGTTTTCTCTAACAACAACAAAATCGATATTTGAGTAGGTAGTTTTCAAACCTTCTAGAGAGGTGGCAGGTCTTAAATTGGCATATAGATCAAAGGTTTGTCTTAAAGTCAAATTCAAGGATCTGTGACCTTTACCGACTGGTGTAGCCAATGGGCCCTTTAGAGCAACTTTATTTTTGTTTATAGATTCAACAGCCAAGTCTGGAATAGCAGTGTTACCATTAACGATGATAGGGCCGACATCACAAGATTCCCAATTGATTGGACATTTGGCAGCTTCAAAAATTCTCTTGACACTTGATGCGATTTCTGGACCAATACCATCACCTTCGATGAAGGACACCGTGAATTTACCATTGGAAGTAGCCAATGATCTTTTAAAGATGTTTTTTTGGGATGATAATAGGGTTCTGGATCTAGACAACATTGTTATGTATTATGTTTATAAACTTTGCGTTGGATTCTTATTTTTATTGTCAAAGTAGTTATATTTGCTACTAAGAATTGAAAGTATATATATATATATATATATAAACAGTAGTAGTTATAGAATCACGAATGTATCATTCAAATTGTTTTTTTTTGTCACCTTTGGTTGTTTTTTCCGTAGGTTTTGATATTTTCTGTTTCCGAGATACGGAATTGCAATTTTTCCTTCTCGATGTAGCATCCAGCACGTGATTTGCGTATATATATGTGCATTTCTTCATCTTCTTCTTTTTTAAAGTAATGTAGATTTCAAACAATCATTTTTACCATATATGCACATTATTGGTTCTTTTTTACTGTATTTGATAAATTTAGGGAATAAAACGTTTTGTAATAACTCTTTTGAAATACTTGAGTTGTTATAATTCAAAGTATTATTTGAAACAATGAAATTAGAATAGTTACCCGTGGAATTCAGTATGAAATAGTTATTTGAAGAGACTATTATTCAAATCAATGTGTATTCTGTTAGAGGAGATGCATTGTTGTTTCCGATTTCTTTTACCAATTCGTCTGATAATTGCAAACTGTCTAGATCGTACAGCGATAGTTTTTCCTTTAAAGAGTTTATTTCATTAGTCAACAGTGTTTTTTTATTACTCAATTTTATTTTAACCATTTCCAATGATTCTTTTAATGTCTTGTTATTATCATTATCTTGAGCACTATCTAAAACTTCCATAGTGGACAAGTATTTTAGAGTAGTGTTTAAAAATGATAAAATAGGAGAACCTTGATAGTATTTCAATTTCATATTCAACGTAGTATTTAATTCATTAATCTTATCATTCATTGATTGAATCTTTGGTAAAATAGTATGTTTTATAGTATGAAGAGTATCTGATTGATATATCGTTGGATAAAACTTTATAGGAATGTTAACTTCTTGAGTGTCTCCCTCTTGTACGTCCAAATCATCATCCTCGTCTTGATCAAATATAATAGTAAATATATCCCCAATACTCACCAACTTATTATTTGTATCCAACTCCTCATCCTCCTCCTCATCATCATCGTCCTCGTCTCTTCCATCATCCCATATAAACAAATTATTCAACATATTGTTTAAAGTGTGTGTATATTCATCTTTAGGGAAATGCATACAGTATAAATCGTTAACAATTTCTTCAGTAGTATAATATGATGATTTACTTACCAATATTTTCGATAAATCTATATTAGTATTGACACTTTCCAATTCAATAGATTTTTTCAACAACATTGAGAATATTTCCACCATTTGATAATCAAATTGATTATCAATTGTACTATTTACAAAATCAGAGTCTATCTTCAACGTATTGTTTAACAATTTATGGTTGTACAATAGTATAGCAGTATAAATGTGGAAATAGTTCAAACCAATATTACAATTATTTTTAGGAATAACAAACTTGGGTATATCTTTATTTGTGTTTATGTCATCATCAAGTATGTTTACAGTAGTATATGTGAATTCAGATAGTAGTTTCATAACCAAAGATGTATGCGTTCTATCTTTTGTAGCATCTGATGTAACTTCTGTAACATCATCATCATCATTATCATTAATAGTACTGTTATTGTCAATATGTATATCTTTATACAATCCGGTTAATAAACTTTCTACAGTTTGATTGATATCACCATTATAGTATATTAATATTTTTTTCAAAAAATCATCATTAAATACATCACTATTGTTATTAACAATTTCCTTTATACTGTTTATATCTTGTTTTGTCGGATTATACATCTTTTTTATGTGTTGTTGTTGTTATGGGAGGAGAGGGGGGCTTGTCTCTTTAACAGGGTGTTTCCTTACAACTGTGATACACTTATAACACTCAAGACCATAGAAATGATATTTGGAATAATAATAATAATAATATTAAGGAAAAAAGGGCAACTCAACCCGAGACCGAGACACAAAATAATCCGAACTCTACCTTATAACTCTCTCTCTCTCTCTTATAAACCCTATACGAAGTTTTTGTTCTATTTTTATTTTTTTCTTATTATTTTTCTTTCCATGTAGTTTGTTTTTTATTCATGGAGTGTTAAAGCCTACTTCGTAAACATGGTGTGTTTCCTATAGATAAATGATTTCATTTTATGTTGATTTTGATGATCATTATCATGTCATGGCATGATCTACTTCTAGATACAATGCCTTTCATCCAAAATGTTATATATATATATATTATCTAGAAAATCCGATTAATTAAATACTTTAAAAGAAAATAGGCGTATACAGTGTATAATTATTAAACCCTTGTTTTATAATTCAATAGAATGTCGTATACTAATTTTTTTCATTTTTGTTTTTTCATTCTTATTATTCTTATTGTTGTTGTTGACACATATATTACGTAAAATATTATAATAATTTCAATTCAATTTCTTCCTACTAAATTTTTCAGTGAATATATTTGATAATAGTCACTGTTCATAATAAAGTCCGATTTCACTTATAACTATATTTTTTTTCTTTTTTTTATATATATTTTTTTCCTCCAGTTTTTTTTTTTATTTTTTTTATTCCTACTACATTTTGAAAGATTCCAAGAGAATGACCAATTCAATCTCAGAACAAAGGCAGAACATTTCAATAATGATATTAATTACGAGAGATGGAAACTGTGTATAGTATACGACGTCCTCTGCACCTATGTCTATCTCGGCATCTCATTTCAATATTATCTGATATATACATATATATTTTTTTAACACCACTCAGTAATAGCAGTAGATAAATATTTGTGAAATACACACAGTTATTTATTATTTTCTTTCTACAATATACTACAACATTCTAGACGATAATACTGCTAAATATACAATCTTTCTCTCTCCATTGGTATACACATAACCGGTGTTTCTCCTACTACTAATATCCTGCATCTATACATATTATAATGGTTGAGTTATTTACCATTGAATTAATTAAAAATTGGGTAAAAGATGGCTTAGCGATATTATTGCTGCATTCTTATATATTTATCTATCTATTTGTTTACTATATGTTTTTTTTTGCTTTCAAAGTAATAGTACAATAACATTCTCTCCTACTGTTTTTAATAGTAAAATGAAAAAAATTCTTTCTTCAAAAAATAGATCTATCTTTCTCAGTAATGGTTGTAGAGCACATATTTATATGCATATCTATGTCTATCTATACATATACATATACATATATAAATTTCCTCATTAAAGATAAATAAATGTAAACAAAGTAGTCATAAATTACAACTGTTTACATTTCATTCTTAAAACGTCATATTTTCTTATATTATAATTGAACATTCTCTCTACAGTATACTGTCATATACCTGTAGAAAATATATGCATATACAGATTCTTCATCATTAAACAGAGAGATCCATTTTTTTTTTTTTTTTTTTTGCGTAATACTAATTATAATAATAATCGTAGTAAGATCTATAAAAAAAAAATGAAAAAATATACTGGTGTTTTTTTTTCATTGCCGTTTTTTTTTTTTCATTTTCTTGTTTTCTTTAGAAATTCTCTTTTTCTTTTATGTATACGTTTAGTTATTTAATAAATGAAAAAATGAAGAAATGAAAAATTCTTTTGTTTATTTATTGCTTGTGTTTATTGTTTTATTTTTTTTTATTTTATTTTTTTTTTCATTTTTTTAATGTTTCCCCAAATAGTAAAAAAAACGAGAATAAAAAAAAAAAAAAAATTCTTATTCGGTTTTTTTATTTTTTTATAAAAATTTAGTTCTTATTTAACCCACATATACATAATTGTGTCATCATAATTATCAACATATGGAGAGATAGATTTTTATACATCGGCTTTCCATTTATTCTATAAGATAACTATGTTATTTCATTATTTAAACTGTTTTTTATTTTATTTTATTGTTTATACTGTTATGAATTGTTTTATATTTAATTTGATGCACAACTGTTTGAATTGAATGTTTATTAAGTCGAATGATGGAAATGTTTCGACTTAATATTGATGATATAATGAAAAGTTAAAGGATAAGAATCATAGAACTATAGAATAAAAATTTGAAAAGTATATAAATAGAGATATATATTCCAATATTAAAAAAAAAAAAGATAATAATACTAAACCAAAAAAATATAGAAAAAAAAATGTCAAATACTAATAATACTATAACTTCACCTCGATATACAGATAAACAACAACAACAACAACAACAACAACAACAACCAATGAGTACTGCTATACAAACACAAACACAAACACAACCAATGACTACTGCTACACAAACACAAACACAGACTGCTACACAACCACAAACCGCTCCAAATCACTCGTTTACTCATAAACTGTACAACATGTTGAGTGATGATTCTTTAAAAGAATTGATATGGTGGTCTCCAAAGAATAATTATTCTTTTCTTATTAAACCAAATGAAAAATTCTCGAAAGCTCTATCTATATATTTCAAACATACCAATGTTGCTTCATTTGTTCGTCAATTGAACATGTATGGATTCCATAAATTAAACAATAATACTGATACGATTAATATGCTTAATAATAATGCATTAAAAAATCATTCAGTTCAAGAAGATGGTATTAATCTATGGGAATTTAAACATTCACAAAATTTTTTTAAAAAAGGTGATTTAGATAATTTGAAAAATATTAAAAGAAGAGCTTCTAAAAATAATATACCACTTTCTTCTTCTTCTTCTTCTACTAATAATAATAATAATACCACTAGCAAGCCTAGTGCAAACAGTGATAGTAGAAGTCCTAGTTTACAACATCCTCTACATATACCTATGACTGGTTTAACAGAATGTAGTAGTAGTAGTAATAGAAATAGTGTTACTAGTTTACCCTCTTTCTCTCAAGGAGATAATAATAATAATATGGAACAGAGTAAAATGGTTTATGTTAAGCCTAGAACTAATAGTGATTCCATAAACGCTGCTAATACAACTCCATCATCTTCTCACTCGTCATCAGATAATTTAATGTTTAAATATCAATTGAACAATGATAAGAAAGTTAAAGAAAAACATTATAAGAAGAAATCTCATAATAATCATACTCATTATATTGATAATGAATTAGTATTGGAAAATTATAACTTGTTCAATTTATTAATTGATGAGTTACAGAAAAATGCTAATGATAATATTGAAATAATAGATTTATTATCTAATAATAATGATAATGGTAATAGAGAAATTTTACAAAAACACAAGAATAAAATATCTAAAAGATCTTTAAAAAATACAGAATTGTTAAAGAAAAAAAATTTATTATTATTAAAAATGTTTAAAAATCAAACAACAAATTTGAAAAATTCAAATGTTACTATTCCGATTACAGTTAAAACACCACCTCAACCTACACATGCATCTGTTTTGAATTTGCAACAACAACAACAACAACAACAACTAAGTAACAATGGTCAGAGACATATGAGTGTGGTAGTGGATCCATTCACTACATTCCCAGCACCTGTTGATCATAAAGATATTATTAACAACAATGCATCTCCATCCAGCCACACTAGTAACAGTAATAATAATAATAATAGTAACATCACTACAACAGTGCCTAATGAAAAGGGAGAACCAATGTCTTATAGACCTTATTATCCATACGGTGTTCCAATAAATCAAAACGTGGCTCCATTTGGTCAAGCAAGTTTAAATGGTACAATGAAAAATGATGATCAGTTGTATTTTCAACAGCAGCAGCAGCAGCAGCAGCAACAAATGGCTCAAAACCAACAACAAAATGTATACTATCCACAGCAACAACAACAACAACAGCAGCAGCAGCAACAGTTGCAGCAACAGCAGCAGAGACCAATGATTGGACAAGTCAATCAGGGACCTGCTTTCCCTAGAACAAACTCCCTTCCAAGCAACAAAGTGAGATTCTCATTGTCTTCCACAGCTACCGCTTCTTCTACAAACTCTACTAGCGAATACACTACAAGAAACAATGTCACTAGTAACAACAACAACCAAACATCGTCTTTCCTTCCTCAACAACTAGTGACAATGCCATATCCACAAACTTTGATGCCTTTACAGAATTACAATCCTTTGCAAAACCAACAAGGAAATATTAACGGACAACAACAACAACAACAGCAACAACCTCTACAAATGACTTTCCCACAAATGTATCAATCCTCAACACCACATCTATTCAACTCAAACATGCAAAAATCAAACAGTGTGCCTTCGGTGAATTTTATGAACAAAGATCAACACCTACCTGGACAACACAACATCAATAACAATAATAACAATATCAATAATAATGCACACTACCAACAGTAGTCATGTCAGTTTATAAAATATTGAAAGATATCCTTTTTTTCTTGTTTATTGGTTTTTTACATACACATATATATATATTTATCATCTTATAAATAGCATGTAATAATAGAAAAGAGAAAAAAAAATAACCTCAGTTGCACTCGAAAGGATACTTACTGAACAACAAACGGCAAGACACATCGTCCCAATCCTTTTTGGTCACATAAAGCTCATCAATAAGTTTGATACTGGCAAACACGCATCCACCTTTCCATGAAATAACTTGGGGATCCATGGGACAAGGAATTATGTTCACCGGTAGGACAACTTCCTCATCGTCGGGGTCGTCTGCACCCGGTGCATGCTTTTTCCGCTCAACCACTTCGCGCTGTTTGGTTTGATACTCATTCAGTGTCATTCGAATAATATCATCCATCGAATAAACACGGACTTGTTTCAACTCTCCATTTTCAATCACCACAGTGTTTAATTTTTTCAAATTAGCCTCTAAAGTTTTCAAAAAAATAGGGAAATAATTTGTGGCTAAAAATCTTGGTCTATAAATGTTCAACCTGTCAGATAGCAAAACATCAAGATTCGGAATGTTTGATCCCCCTCCAACAACCAAAATGTTGTTGTAGAAATTCTTCAATTTCGAATACTGCTGTCCTGAAATCGTGGCGTTGATGATACTTTCAATGATTGCCTTGTCCAAGGGACAGTAGTTCAACGAGTTGTCCAAAGTCTGAGGATCATCAGTGTCTTCCTCATCGGTGCCGTCAATATCTTCGTTGTCACCTTTACTCTTGTCATCTTGCAAAACATCAATAATCTTCTCAATTATATCTCTTTCTTCGTAAGAATCACAATACCCTCCCTTGTTCAACAGATTTGTCTGAGATTTAGACGTTGGATTGTTTGGTTTCCATGTATATGGGTCATAGGATTGGTTAATTCGTAAAAGATCAAACCCAACAAACTTTTGTCTTGAATGTATTTCTTTAATGATTTTCGGATAAAACAATGACAACGGAGTTAAAAACACTTCATCGAAAATCTTGAAATCTGTCTTTAACGACTCTTCGTCTTTGTTTTCTGCATATTTGATACAGTTACTGAATAATTGTACAGTCACATCGGAATCTTCAAAAGTACAGTATTGTTTTTTCAAATTTTCTAAAAGATAGAGACCAGATCTACTACTCATATCAAACTGCATAGGGAACTCCATTTTTCGCAAAAAATTACCCAATACAATATCCAAGTCACTAGAACCATAGTTTAACAGAACTTCACTATTCGAAATTACCGAACCGTCCACTAGACAACTGATCTTGGTATTGCCCGATCCAATATCCACAATGCACGAGGACTGAGAAAGCCCTGCACCATAAGTGATAGAAACGGATTGCTTCATAAATGCGATTTGTGAAAACCCAAGCTCGTTGAAAATCATATAAGCAAAACTTTTCACATAAGACCTTGTATAAAGGTCTGGAACGACCAACACGATATTGTATTTTTTGAAATCTTGAAATTTCAAACCCAAATGAGTATTCAAAGTGTGCACCAAGATACTATAGATATCGTTCCAAATGGAGTTTGGTGGGGATAGGTCACTGCTGTATTTTTTATAGTACGGATCAATGAGACCATTCACATGCATGTTTGCAAAAGGATATCTGATATCGTACTTCTTTGGATCACACAGAGAAGCTTCTTTTCCGTGAAGACAATCCTCGCCGCCGTTAATCCATGCAGGTCTATGGATATCTTGTTTTATTGGAATAGACTCCGTGTTTGCGTGCTTTGAGTTGAAATTAAGAACTTGGTTTCTAAACTCGTAGGGTGAGATTTTCCTCTTGTAATATCTCATTCTTTCAATGAAATTATGTCTCATGCTTTTTTCCTCTTCCAGGAAAACTTCCGTATCTTTGATATCGAAAACCTCGTCCTGTGCAGGTTTTACCTCCTCGTTATCTGATTCAGACTGTTGTTTCAAAGTCGCTATACAATTTGGAATAATCACAGGATGTTCATCTGTGGAAAATCCAATTTTTAGAAATTCTGAACCTGGATCAATGACGATAGCAGGCAACTTCTCTGGCAAGCTTGTAATATCTGTTTGGCTACTTGCAATTTGTTGTTGCTGTTGCTGTTGCTGTTGTGACTTCTTCTTTTCTCTCATCGCAGAAACTTGTTCATCCGTTTTCAAATAGTTGGAAGAGTAGTTTTTTAAATTGATTACATTTATCGGTTTAATTAACGAGGTGGTATTGTTATTTTCAATTTTTTCAATTCCAATGTCTTTCAATTTTTTGGAAAACTCTTCGGCTGCTTTAATTCTTCCTAATCTTCTTTTTTCTAATAAATGAGATGGAACTATCTTACCTGCTCCTACATAGTTCCCGCTCCCGTTATTCGGGGCACTGTCGCTCTTCATTGTATCAATTGATCTCTTTCTAATGACAGGAGATTGCGCTTTGGTGCTGATAAGTTCGGGTTTAGGAGCAATGGCCATATTTGTCACTGATGATTTGGCACTTTGTGTTTCACTCATATCGATATCGTCAACATCCTCTTCAACACCACTTGCTGCTTCTTTGGGTGTCTTTTTGCTGTTATCTTTGTTGCTGTTCTCAGTCATTGCTTGTCTTGCCGTTTTGTCTTGTTGTTTAAGAACTTGTTTGGTTGGTGTTTCAAAAACGCAAGATTGTCCTCCTATGCAATACATCAAAGGTATAATCGAGCCGGTTGTTCATTAGGACTTACCCCAATTTAAAAAAAAAAAATAGAACAAATATATATATATACGTGATGTATGGGTGCTGTTCATATGTACCACCATGGTATTTGTTATTCGCCTCATTGTTTGAATCTACCTGTTGTTTTGAGCAAGATTACACAAGCGCACGCACGTAATGAATCAACAACTAAATGCGTCGGAGCCTTGGTGTGTGATGATTGGTTTTGGACTTTTACAAGATAGAATACATTTATGGGATTCGTGATGTTTCACTTTTCAATCCATAAAAAAAAAATCAAGACAAAAAAGGAGTATCGTATTCTTTTATTGCAGTGTGTTGAATGCAATGGCCTTGAGATGTATCTAGATATGTATACATTCTTCCTAGTTGACCTTTTGTATCTATGCTTTTTCAGTCAATGACTCTTGTATAGCAATAATGTACAGAGAAAGTATGTATTTGGTACCATGTAGATATCACCAACATTCTTCTCTTTTAGTTGTCTCTATATTAGTTATCTCTATTAACTTCATCTTTAACATCTTTCTCTCTCTCTCTCTCTCTATTTCTTTCTCAATTTGGTCCAACCACATGACTCAAACCCCAGTTTTTTTTTTGGTTTTTTTTATCGTTGGCAATCCTTCTCAATTTACATTTTTTTGTTTTCGTCTTTGTGTTTCTCCGTTTAATATAGAAGCAAAAAAAAAATGGTCCTTCTCCAGAAAACAAAATATTTTTTGATAATATAAAGCTGGTATGATATAACTGTATATGATTAACTTTCTACTATGTAGAAAGAAAGTCTCATAGACCACGACACATTGCTCAGTATACTTTAAGAATGTTGAAAGCTAGTGTGAATTGGAAATTACTACCTAAGAGACTCTACAGTAGACCAGCTACCGTCTATGATCAAACTATTGGTAACTTAGCCATTGGAGAAGACACAAAGGTCATTATCCAAGGTTTCAAAGGGAAACAGGCTACGTTCCATTCTAAAATCTCTATGGATTACGGAACCAATATTGTCGGAGGGATCAATCCAAAGAAAGCAGGAACCGTTCATTTGGACAGACCTGTTTTCGCTACTGTAAAAGATGCCATGAGAGAAACCGGTGCCAATTTGACTGGTATCTTTGTTCCTCCTCCAATTGCCGCATCTGCAATAAGAGAAGCCATTACTGCTGAAATTCCATTAGCCGTTTGTATCACAGAAGGTATCCCACAACACGACATGTTTTACATTTCAGAGATGTTACAATCTCAAAACAAGACAAGATTGGTTGGTCCAAATTGTCCTGGTATCTTCAATCCTGTGTCCAAAGTCAGAGTTGGTATTCAACCAACTTCCATTTTTAGACCAGGTAAAATTGGGATCATCTCTAAATCAGGAACTCTAACTTATGAAGCTGTTCAACAAACTACAATGACAGGTTTAGGACAAACTTTGGTTATTGGTATTGGTGGTGATGCATTCCCAGGTACTGATTTCATTGATGCTTTAAAATATTTCAAAAATGATCCAACAACGGAAGGGTTGATTATATTGGGTGAAATCGGTGGTATTGCTGAAATTGAAGCTGCTCAGTTTATTAAAGAAATGGGTATGACTTTACCGATTGCCAGTTTCATTGCTGGTGAAGCCACCGCAGGTATCAAGGGTAAAAGATTCGGACACGCTGGTGCTATTGCTAGTGGTGCTGATGACACTGCTGCTGCGAAAAAGAAAGCATTAAGAGCCGTTGGTGTTGCTGTTGTTGATTCACCAGGTATGTTGGGTGAAGCCTTGTTAAAAGAATTCCAAAAAAGAGTTTAAAAGAAATATATACATATATATACATATGAATCTATCCGTCAAAGAGATAGATAGAAGTGAAGAATAAGAATGTCAAAAATCAACTCATCATTTCATATTTGCTTTTGTTATATAATTTTCGATAGTTTTTCATAGTCCAATTCAATATTCATTATAATGTCTTTTTCCATATTGACATAACACCCATCGATATTTGAAAATCTGTTAGAGGAGGAAACTCTTCCGGTGGTGACACTGGCTGGCCAGTTGACCACATCCCATTTCAAACCAACGGTTTTCAAAGTAACATTGGCCTCGCCTATAGGCAGCAATCCGCAATTCAACATTGCCTCGTCGTAGAATTCAGGATCGTAGTCTATAAGGAACCCGCCTTTAGGGACTTTAAAAACGATATCTGATGAAGTGACAAAAATCAGTATTGGTGTGTCCCCCAATTCACATGGAACGTTCAGCCATTCGTGATAGAAATGAGCAATGTTTTGCATTGTTTGATCAAGTCTCCCACCCATTGCATTTATACAAATAATCTTGAAGTCTTTAACTTTTTCATGAAACTCCTTGGAATGTTTGTGATCCAGGACATGGATCTCGTTGTAATCGTTGATACCGTTGTTCGGTTTGCTTCTGTCAACATAATTGCCCTCTAGTAAATTCAAGAAACTCAGTTTCACCAAAGACATTGCCTTGGACAGATCGTTCGAAAATTGGGAACGTTGTCTAATCACAATAGCTCCCTTCTTGCTATAATAATCACGTACATCGGTTCTCAGAGAATCAAAATCACCAATGACGTAGTGTGGAATATATTCAGGATTGAAATCATACAGAGCACTAGCACCACCATCGGCACAAACTCTCAAAGAGCATGATTCCCATAGTTTTTCAAAGATCTTGGGCAAAAGATCGATCTTTTGGTTCAAGATCATCAAACAATATGGCTCCTCAATTTCAGCCTCGGTTTTCTCAAAAATCGATCTCAATTTCAACTTGCACTGATGATCCTGCGGCAAAGTTATTTGGACTCTTTCCTCATTTACTGTGACTTTTTCCATCAGTTGTTTGTCGTGTTCGTCTAGCATACTATTGTTGAGGTCAATATTTTTCATTTTTCTTTTCCCAGTAAATTTAACGAACGAATTTGACCTTACTTATACCACTAGTGCCTGTTTATAACTTACCAGATGAGTGATTTGTTTATCTCAAAGTAATTTGTGTAGAGTATATATCTAGATCGGCCTATATTTTCCAATTGGTAAAAGATATCAGATGTGAAATTCAAGTAAAATATGATGCTTTTGCTAACAGTTTCCTCTTGAACAGATAAAGATCTCAAATTATTCATTTTCTCGGTCTTTCTTTTTATTTTTTTTTGTGATTCCCACGTAGACAACAAAAGAAGAAGAAAAAGAGGAACGGAATGTGTGTTGAAACGGACCTCCTTTAATTCAAATTCTCTAATTCAAGTTGGGGAGTTAAGTAATCGTTAGTTATATCCGCCTAAAACATGTGATTTACCGCATGTATGAATGTTTATATATATTTATATCAACGTCGACATGACACATCAGGTAATATGATTGGTATATATACATTTACAGTGTTTCTTGTGTGTTGTTAGTTAAGTCACACATAGACGCCACAAACCAACAAATCAACCTTCAAAGTAATAATCAAACTAAAATGGAAAAAACTATCAAGATAAGTGTTGGTGATTACATCTTCAAGAGAGTGAGCGAATTAACCAAGACTGTGTTTGGGGTTCCAGGTGATTACACTTTGCCCTTGCTAGAACACATCTACAATTTTGAAGAAAAAGCTATCAAATGGCGTGGTAATAATAACGAGTTGAATGCAGGGTATTGTGCCGATGGGTACGCCAGAGTGAATAAATTCGGTTGCTTGATCAGTACATTTGCTGTTGGGGACCTGAGTGCCTTGAATGCCATCGGTGGGGCATTTGCTGAACACGTTAGTCTTTTGCATATTGTTGGTACTTCCAGTACTTTCTTGAAAGACAACAAAAAAACAGTTGATCTTTTCAGTAATATCCACCATTTGGTTCCAAATAAAAAAACTTATGCTCCTCAGGATCACCACTTTTATGAGAAAATTGCCGAAAACTTTAGTTGTTGCGTTGAAACTTTAATCTTGGATGACGTCCATACGAATACTATTCAAACCAAAGTTGACCATGTCTTGGAACAAATCATCTACCACATGAAACCAGGTTACTTGTATGTTCCAAAAGATTTGCCTGACATGGAATTCCAAATGAGTCCTTCGAAAAAACTAAACTTGAACCTAGACAAAAATCACGAGCTATCTTTCCAAGAAAACGAAATCGTTAACTTTTTACTAGAAGAAACGTACAAGTCTAAAAATCCAGGTTTTGTCGGTGACCTCTTTTTGAGAAATGATAAACCAAAAGTCATGGACTTGCTAGAAAAAACAAACTGGTATTGCTACTCGACTTATTCTGCTAGAGGTGCTGATGTTGACGAAACGTTGCCAAATTTCCAAGGTGTGTTTACCAATGAATACAGTACCAAAAACACATTGAAAATCATGGAGTCTAACGATTTGATTATGCACTGGGGGTCCAATTTGAACGAAAACTCGTTCATTATTGCCTCCCATTGTAATGACGAATGGTTGAGCTCTGCAAACATAATCTTTTTGGGTAAAGACTACGTTCAAATTGGTTATGGTGACAATGCCAAGGCATACATCGACGACGTCAACTGTAGAAGAATTTTCAACAGCTATTTGGAGAAATTGGACTTGAACAAGATAAGTAAAATTCAAACAAGATCAGAACAGAAGGGATTGCCTCTTACTGTTTGGAGTGACACATACGACGTCGATATCTCTTCTAACACAGACGATCCGCTAAATCAAGTTGGACTATCCAAATTTTTGTCTACAAAGGGGTTTTTCAAAGAAGGTGATATTGTGGTCAATGAACTTTCGTCGTTTTTGTTTGAAATGGGGAACATTAAGTTGCCTAAAAACGGTAGAACCATTAATCAAGGTTTCAATTCGTCTATCGGATACGGTTTGCCAGCAGCCCTTGGGGTCTGTATTGCACTACAAGATTTGAACCTTGCTGAAAAAAACAGAGTCATATTGATCCAAGGTGATGGTGCAGCTCAAATGACCTTGCAAGATTTGAACTGTTACTTGACCTACAACACCCATCCAATCATTTTCTTATTGAATAATGCCGGCTACACTATTGAGAGGGAACTTGAAGGGAGAACTAGAGCCTACAATGATTTCATTGGTGATTGGAACTGGACCGGTATGCTAAAAGTGTTTGGTGATCCAAACGAAGTCAGACATCACGCAAGTAAAATCACCAACTTCAAAGACTTGAACGATAGACATAAAAACATCATGGAAAACAAAGAGTTTGACAAGAAGGTGAAATTTTTTGAATGTATGCTTGATAAGAGTGACATTGTTCCGACATTTAAGAAGATGCTTCAAAAAGAGCCAAGCAGGGATTGAAAGGGCTTTCATGGACATATGCAATTGGGCTTTCATCTTTCCCTTTTTACACCTATATACAATAAATTAACAAATATATTTTCATACTTTTGAATATTCTTGGCTTGAAATATAATTCTGAGCTTTTGACACTTTTTTGTTCAAACACACGTGATCTAATATCGTCTTGAAAGGGAATTGAAGTGACAAAATAAACAACCGTGCTACTTGAACATTTCATGTGCTCCATCAACAACAACAACAACAACAACAACCCGAAGATCACCAATACAGGAAACCAAGCATACACAGCTATGAATAACGACACCAAATATAAATACAGGATGGAAATCCAGCAAATGATGTTTGTTAGCGGAGAAACAAACGAAACGCCTGTGTCGACCACCTCGTTAATTGAAGATATCGTGAGGGCACAGGTCATGGAGATTTTATTAAGCTCCACTCAGACAGCACATTCGAGAGGCTCAAAAAACATAATGCCAGAAGATGTGATTTTTCTAATGAGACATGACAAGGCAAAGGTCAATAGATTGAGAACATACTTGAGTTGGAAAGATCTACGGAAGAATGCAAAGGATCAAGACAACAACGCTATGAGCAGTGCAGGAGGTGATGGTGGTCTGGATGAAGCAAACAAAGATCAGAAAGAACTAAGCACAGTAAAACTAAAAAAATCAACTATAAAATTGCCCTGGGAACTACAATTTATGTTCAACGAACAAGCTTTGCAAAACAACGAAGACGATGAAGACGACGATGAGAGAGAAGCTCATTTGGAAACAATGAAAAGATTGAAAGTTGCCGATGATAGAACAAGAGATATGACAAGAGAAGAGTATGCCCATTGGTCTGATTGCAGACAAGCGAGTTTTACATTTAGAAAGGGTAAAAGATTCAAAGAGTGGTGTGGAATCTCGAGTATCATTGATGGGAAGCCTAATGACGATGTTATCGATATATTGGGGTTTTTGACATTTGAAGTCGTATGTGCGATAACAGAAACTTCGTTGAAGGTCAAGTTAAAAGAGGAAAGAATTTCAAAAGAGCAGGAGCTATCACAGAACAATAACAAAAACGAAGATGACAGTCTCACTAAGAAAAGAAAAAAGAGGCTTTTCGATGGTCCTGACAACGTAATTAACCCTATAAAGCCAAAACATGTCCATGAAGCATGGAGATTGCTACAAATTGTAGACCATAAACACAGAGCTTTAAGTAACTTTAAAGGACAGAGAACTAGGTCGCGTCCGATCATTATGTAAGTGTATATGCTATTTAATATCTACTTTTGAAGGGTCTTTGGTAAAGTAAATCTTTTGAAGCAAATGCTCTTCTTCCATGTATCTTAATATCTCCTCGTCTGTATAGTTTTCATAAATCGTTCTCAGTTCTAGCAGCTTTTTCAAGTTGGAGTCTCGAGTCTGTTTATCTCTCATGGCCATGCTTCTTATTGTAGGTAGAATGTCTTCATTGATCGTTCTCCAGCTCGGATAGTTGATCAAGAGCTGCTCTTTGCAGTCATTTTCATAGTCATCATTGTCCATAGTGCTGTTCAGATTATTCAAAATGTCTTTATACTTCCTTTTGTTTCTGGTGGGCCTGTTTGACACAAATCTTGTGATTTTTGAAGAAAAGAAGTCACACCATTGATTGAATGATGTGCATTGAGGGGAAGATTCATCGTCGCAAAATAACTGTTCGATTTCAGAAATGTTCAATGATTTTATAAGGTCTGCCCATGTTTCTTTCTCCAGTATTGTTCTTTCTTGTAGATTGTTCGAGTCTGCAAGCATTGGTACCGAGTTTACCAAGCAGTCGCTCAGTAACTCGACATCGTCATCTACAACATCATTGTTTGACGCAAACGTATTCTGGCCACCGTTTTTCATGTTTGACAAGTTCGTTGTAGACCTAGCGGGCTTGGAGTTCGTTCCAGCGGTTACATTTGATAACGTCTTTGCCGTAGAGTTAAAGTTCAAATCCTCGTTCAAATTTTCCGGATCAAACAACGTGGTGTCTAAATCATGAGTGAACAATGATTTGTACTTAGTTGCAGAAACCATTACTTCACAAGCAGACACTTTATCATAGTATTCGGATATTTCAGGGAGCCCATTTGTTTTCTCAAAATCAAAACGGTTCAGAGGATTGTGTTCTATAGTATAATGATTTAATGAGGAAATGTATTGCAGCTGCAATAATGATTGTCTTATATCTCCATTGTTCTCACTCAAGGTTAGCTCGATGACTTCCTCAGGTATGGTTGAATCAAGCTTCTTCGAGATATAAGAGACACATGATTTTAGCGACGGTTTTGTTAGTTGGAATAATCCGTTTTCCAACTCACAAATAGCCAAGATATTCCTCGGAATGCATGACAAGTCTTTGCATGTCAACACTATGGGTATCCGGCTGATTTCTAACAATCGATTAACAACCACCCAAAAATTCTTGTCCCGTTTCTTAAAAAGAACATCTACATCATCGAATAGAATGACTCCTTTTGATTGCGTCTTCACTGTTTTGTTATTGATGACGTTGAAAGTTCCATTGTTCTTGTTATTCTTATTCACAAACTGGGAAGTTACTGCTTCGGTACACATTTCCATTATTTGTCTTCTTCCTCTGTTTGAAGAGGTGTTGACTTCAAAAATGTCAATATCTTTCATGGATGTCGTTAGTAAACAATTTTTCCCTACTGTATCTCCATAGATGATGATGATAGGGACGTAATCGTCTAAAGGTGTTTGGTTGTCTTCATTTTCATAGTCGTAAAATATTTCTTCATCAGGAACGATAAAGTCATCCATCTCGTTTGTGCAGTCGATGGCTTGAAGCATTTTCTTATAGTTTTTCAGTTTCTTTCTGGTTGTCTGCTTAGTCAGTTTCTGAAATGACTCCGACAAGTGCTTCGGGAACTCGATTTGAATAGACTTGTCAAGAACCATATCTTTCACATTTTGAGGTTTGTACAAAGAGTCCCATTGTTCTGTTGTATGTTTCACAGGAATGCTCCATACCTTTGATCCGCTTTCTCGCTTTTCATTATTACGGCTAGAAGAGCCATTCAACCACGCATATGCTCCAGGTGAGTCGCCATACACCTGCATCCTCTGAGGGTTTTCTTTCTTCTTTGTAAGTATTCCTTCTAAGGTGCTCTTGCTACTCCTTGCTACATTTGAGTTACCATCGCCAAGATCAACCACATTTTGAATTTTGGGGAATCTATCACAAGGAAGACATTTCTCCAGGGATATTTTGTTCTTTCTTTTAACCTTTTTGGGACCCCCACTTAATAAGTTTGACAATGACGTAACTTTAGCCACCTTATTGAAACTTTTAGATGGTGAAAGTACTGAAGAAAATGCTTCATTCATATTTGTAATTGTTATTTTTTTGGTGGGTAAAGCTTCTGTTTGCACGAATAAGTTGGTGTCGTCATTGTCCATGGATAGATCGATTGCTGATGTGTCTATCAGCTCGGGATCTAAAAATTCTTGCTCTATGATATGAATTGAATCACTGGCTCTGGCCGCCATTAGGCTTGTGTCAACGATTTCAGTGGATTGTCTTGAAATGTCTTCGCCAACTAGATCAGTATCAACTATCTCAAGGTACCCTTTCTCATTGTTTGTTAGTTCAGATGGATCAGTGAAGGATGGGTGTATGGTTTGTGTTGACTGGGGAAGTTCTGGATCAATTTCTACTGTAGAAGCGCCAGTATTTATGTAATTGTCTGGTGGCACATCCATCTGGCCAGCCGGTTCATTAATATTGATCTTTGTGTTTTTCGTATTTCTTTTGTTCTTGCGTTTGACTTCCGTGCCTGTTTGCCCCTTCCCACTTAAAAAGTCTTTCAAGTTATATGTCTTTCTCTGGTCATTTTTCACTGACGCGTTATCGAACGACGAGTCCACTAAGCATGGTGAAGACGCTGTTTCGGATGTAATAGATATGTGTGTGTTTGTCATAAAATCATCATCAATATTGATCACTTCAACGTCGTTATTCCTCTGCTCATCAGCCTGTTCCAGTGAAGGAGAAGATGGTGTATCAAGTTGAATGGGTTTAGTATTAGTTTTCCAAAAGCTATCCAATGTTCGCATGACTAGTTCAGACTATGCATGTCCCTTTGTTGGTGTTCAAACTTTTCTCTCCTCTATATATGTAGGTGAAAGAATAAAATATTAGTTCAGTCTCTGCATTAAGGAATATGATATAATAGTTTCAAGACTAAACTTTTCGCGTTTCATCTCTTGGTGTTTTTTCCTGCCAACCACGTGATGCACTTTATATACGGACGTCTTTGCAGTCCTTTCTTTTACAGTTTATCATTAATGTACATTATTTATCGATATACTTACAAAAGTGTATATATAAATAGAGATGACCAAGGAGAACTAGTATCTTTCCTTCAATCTGGAAGCAACTGTTCTCAAATTCCCATAAACTTTCCCCGGTGGAGAACCTAAAATTAACGAAACGACGGACTCTCTTGCCATTCTGATGTGGGTAAACCCTCCTAGAATATGGATTTTGGAGTCTGCCAACACGATTCTTGTTCTGGTGGCATTTTCAATGGCAAATTTGGTTTTACCGTCCTTACCAGCAATTCTACCAATTGCTCTCGACAAATGGTCACCTTGTAAAGTTTTAACATCTTTAATTTCAAATGTTTCGATATATAGATCATCTAATCTTAGTAGAGCAATAGAGTCATCTAAATCAAACCCAAGTGTAAAAGCCTTGATGAAATCAGCACCTTTCTGCAATGCACCAGGGTCGGTAGTGAATTTTGGATTCGTTTTCAACTCAACCGATTTGGTTTTCAAATTCATTCTGACTTGAAGCTTTAGATGATCCACCAAAGGAGGATATATCTTGGTCCAGTTGTTTTTCAACGGAGTCATTCTATGTGGAGGAACTGGGATTTTTCTGCTCTCTAATTTGATTTTCATCAACCCTGCTTCAACTTGTTTGGTAACGTTTTGGAATCTTGGTTTCCCACTTTCATCTAACACCACTTTATTGGTGAACTTAGGTTTGGTTTCGTCATTGGAACCCATTTCCACGTCGGCAGTGGTGGATTGTGGTATACTGTTGTCGTTGTCGATTAAAACATCATCGTCATCGTCATCAACACTCATGGTGTTGTCTAGACCAATAATTTTACTTGACGTAGAAGATGCCGTGGTTTGATCGGTAGGTTGTTTTTTAACTGCTGTTGGAGCCACCATCTTGATTGTTATTTTGTAGTATGGTTTTTTAAGGGTTTGTTGAACTTCCTATTCTCGAAACAAGTGTTCAGGAGTAGAGGTTAACAGATGAGAAGACCACTTATCTTCTAAAAAAACGTACAAATTAAGATGTTCAATTTTTTTTGGAAAAAAAAAAAAAAAGAAATGTTTTGATTTTTGGTGGCTTGTCCGAATGTTTGTCCGAACATGATAGTAAAACCGACAATGGGGACATTCTTAATTGATCAAGCCTTCTACAAGATATACACTTTTGAGGTAAGTACTATGAGTGTCAATGGATTGTACCACAGAATTGTTCTTTGAGACAATCAAATGCTTTCTTGGCAAACGTGCAACTACTTCAGTTGTATATCTATTAGGTTTATTACTATGAGATATGCGTTTGCTGTGCGAGGGAGCTTTTCACACTGACAAACGATCATATCATCATTTATAGAAGACCAGCTTTATTATGCAAGCTACGTACATGTGCTATATAATGTGCAAAACGAAAAATCATCAACTCTTTCTCGCCATCGAATGTACTATATCAGAAAATTATCATATCATTTTTCGCTCTATTGCTGATGAATGCACAATGCCTGTTTTTTTTTTTCCATCTTCGTTCACGGGCGTACAAAAATAGAAGAGCCATACACGTCAAATCGGCAGAGTCATTACGGGTGTGAGCATCGATCCACTTCACCACTTGTTGCTGTAACAAAAACGAAACAATAGAACCAACTATAAACAAAACAGCCCATATAAGAGCATCTAGTCAATACATTTAGATCAAATCTTTTCCACTAGCAGTTATGTTGAAGACCTTTGGGGTTACAGCATTACAGGAATGGAGACCAGTGCCCACTTTTTTTAAAAGTTACTCATTTTTAACTAAACACGTACTGGCATCTATCGATAAAAACGTAACAAAAAGACCACTAAATATCTACACACATGCACAGGCCCAACGACAGCTGTTTAGATGTATTCATACTATGCCTTCTCTGTATACACAGGCTAAAACTTCAAAACAATCGCCAAAGATCAATGATGAAATAGTTCTTTTACAATCAAAGTTGAAATATGAAATTCTGAAACCCCCTTATTTAGAAAAACCATCTAAACAGCAATTACTTGCAGAGGCTAACGGATTTTTCCACAGATTCAAGATAAGATCTAAATGGTTTTTGATAAGAGATAATAGACCTTTCAAATTTAACGAACTAGGCACTTTGTTTTCTTGGTTTTTCCTTTCACAGGTTATATGGTTCATTTTAGGTACCACCACTTTTGTATCTTTGTTGCTATTTTCAGTTGATGCAGTCTTGGGAGATAATCAGGATTTTGTCTCTATGGTTTTGAACAAGGGATGGGGAAGTAAAAATATTTCATTTGATATCAAGGGAGACGTTTTGCCTCGCTGGAGAAAAGTTTGTATTTCAATGAAAAATCTTAGAATCAAAACCCTGAATGATGAAGTAGAAACACAAAAAGACTCTGGTAGCTTGCTAGGAGTGTCCGGCAAGACAAAACTATCATTTGATGTTGATATAAACACCGTAGAATTGACTTTGTCTTTGCAAAAATGGTTAAAAGGTTACGGCTTGATCGACGCAGTGAAAATCATAGGTATCAACGGAGACATCACATTATTGGAAGACCCAATGTCGAATGACTGGATCAAAAATAAGCAATACATGGTGAACAAAATCGTCGTTCAGGATGCCAAGATTATGTACAATAACAAATACGAATTGACGATTTTCAATATGAAAGTGCCAAAATTTAGATTTAACAATTCCATATACGATATATTGAATGCTTCAGTGGTTTCTGGTGCAATCAACGACTCTCTATTCACAATCCACAAGAGACAGCACAATTTGGCGTATATTAACGATGCTTCCAAAGATATCAATAGAACTTGGGAAAGAATCACAAGAGTTCATTTGGACCAGATACCTGTGAAACAGTTAGGGTTAACAGAGTCCAAGAGTTTCTCCTGGATTGACGACGGTGAGGTGGAGTTCACTGCAGACATAATGGTTCCCAAAGAAACACTGGAGCAACAGGAAGAGGATCAACAACAGACAGTCCTTACAGCCTATTACAACAACGATTATACTCCTCAAACTGTAAGATTGGAAAGCGACGATGAAAACAGTAGTCACAACAGCAGTAACAAATATATGGTCATAGACTTAAAACTAACTTTCAAAGACTTGAAAGCAAAGATGCCTGAAGATGCTCCACAGCTTTCAACCAAAGAGGTCATTTGCGAATTAGATGAGATAAGGCCCCTAGTTGAATACGTGAACTCAAAAAGAAACTGGTTCCACTCTGTACAAGCCAGGTACAACCAATCGTTCATCAAAAGTGAAGGTATGGAAGACACAAACGACTCTCCAAGTTCACAAGATAGCAGTATTTTCCCGAGATTTCCACTCTTCTTTAATAAACCAGATTCTCATACGGCTACATTCCCTCAAATCACTGTAAAAACATGGCCAGAAGATGAGGATGGTGATGTGACAGGTAAGGAGATTATCAAATACCATAATGTCGATCCACATAACAACAACGAAATTATTCTAAGTTGTCGGATTGTGATAAATACTCAAGATATAAAGGGGAAAACTTTACTTAAAGAGACCAAAATATATGATACAGTCACTATGGAATTGTACTATGATATCATGAGAATAGTCGAGCAGTGGGAATACAAAAACTCACACAATTGGAAAAAACTTTGGACAGCAACATTCATGTCCCAATTATTGCTTTTAGGTTTAGGTTCCGTAGCATGACGTGGTAATTCTGTGTGATATATATCAAATCTTGTACATAGCGCAAAACGTATAATTCTCTATGCTTCTGAACTTTATTGAAAAACGAGTAAACAAAAAACGTACTTGGTGTTTAAAAACACAGTCATTCTTTGGGCTTCTTGATCAAGGGTATGAATAGCTGGCTTGTTGAAAGAGCCGAGTTGCTTGACACCTTACCCAGTTTATCCATACCTGCGTTTTTAGAGTGATTGCGCCCTTTTGGCTCAGTGTTTGTTTCCTCTTCTTGATCTGAATAACCCATTCCTCGAAGAAACGCCAGCCCAAATTGGCCTACCGGTATCTGCTTATACTCCTCTAAAGTGGTTTCGTCTTGCTCGTTATTTACCACTGTTTCTGACGGTACGATGGTCAATTTTGGTTTGTCGTCGCTTGCCTCCTTATTTTCTTGTATGTAGTCCTTAGATGCATCAATTTCGCTTATCAGTATCACATTTGAGGCAGACTTTTTGGGTTTCTTAGTGAAAACATCTGCCAAAGATATTGCATTTTCGGAGTTTCCTGGCTCATCTCCTTGTTCAAACGCACACACTTTCCGTTTCTTAGATTTCTTGGGTTTCTTCAAGCTAAGGCTAAAACTTGGGGCACTCATTACTGGTTTTTTTTGATGAAAATCGCACCTACTTCTGGTATGCAACGACGGCAGTGTTTGGTTTGGTTGCACTGTAGCTTTCGTGATCCGAGATTCACACAGGGAAATCTGAAAACGTTATTTTTCCTTCCAGGCCGATGACGACATATTTGCTCAATATACCTGAAGATAAACATCTAAACAAGTAAAGTAACCAACAAGGGCAATTAACCAAAGGCAGGACCATTTGTTTGTGGATTGTTCAATTATCAAGCGAAATTGCATTGAATGTCAAAGGTACTGATATATAGTCCTAAATGTGTGACAGGGTTGTATCAACACACATTATTTAAAGGAGCATTACAATCTAGCACAAGGCAAATTCTCAATTTTCAGAATAGACATATATTGGGATCAAAAGCATGTCGCTTCTACTCATCAGAAACAAACAAAAATCCTGATACACATACCAGTAACTTTTTCGAAGACTTGAAAGCAGAAGGTGCAAAAGTGATCAAGAAGTTAGGCAAATACAATGAGCAGTTCAGAGTTACTATTCAAAACGCACAGAAAAAGATTCAAGAAGCAAATGCTAAAATCAAGTTACAAGAAGAAGAGTCTGCCGAGTTAAAATTCGACACTGATTTTGCCACTCATAAAAAGATTGACAACTTGCCTTCGAGGGTAGAGTTGAAGAGAACTCAGTTTGCCAGGAAAATGGAATTCTATTTTGACTCGTTACAAGAAACAATATTTACTGCCACAAGGGCTTTGAATGATGTGACTGGGTACAGTGCAGTGCAAAAACTAAGAAACTCAATCAGTGTTATGGAAAAGGAGCTTGGTAACCAGAAAAAGATGTTGAAGACTTGCAAAGCTGATCATGAAACTATTGTTCAAAACAAGACTCGTACCCAGGAAGAAATCAATTCCTTATTGCAACGCAAATCCAGTTGGAGTCCTGCAGATTTAGAATTTTTCACAAAAGTTTATCAACAAAATCAAGAAAACATAGCTTTAGAAGAGACTAAATTCAAAGAGCTGAAAGAGATGGAGAAAAATACGGAGAGGCTTGAAACTGACCTATACAACGCTATTTTAACAAGATATCACGAAGAACAAGTCTGGTCGGATAAAATCAGAAGAACGTCAACATGGGGTACGTTTTTGCTTATGGGTGTCAATATTTTGTTGTTTATTGTTGTGCAGTTGTTTTTTGAACCTTGGAAGAGACGGAGATTAGTTAGAGCATTTGAAGATAAAGTCAAGGACACATTGGACGAGCATAAGATAGAACAAGATGAGAGATTTGACAAACTGCTGGCATTACTTGAAAAACACAACAGCCCTCCGCCAATCAACGACAATGACCACACGCCAAACTCAGATGAGAAACAAGATTCAGAGGTAAGAAAATCAGATATAACGCAGAAAATCAGGCACTTATTTGAGTTGTTGAAACATGGTGTTCAAACCACGTTGCACAACAAGCTCTACATTCCAAAGTGTGCTTCTTATGTAGCGTGTAAAATCCAAGGCTACTGGAGCTACTTGAAAAAGTATTGGAGTTACTCAACTGTGAGTGTCCTGAAGGAAACTCAGTTACAATCACCCTCTATGTAAATATAAACACCGTTCCTGCAGATCCGCTGATCCAACTTGCATTTTACTCAGAGCGTTCATATATCAGCGTTGGCGCCTTACATTAAACTGAAATTTTGCAATGATATTAAATAAAGATATAAGATGATAGTTACAGCAAAACATCCACTTTTCACGTTTGATAGATATTATTAGGTTTATTAGGAAGTGGGCTACCACTACGAGGTTTTGAGCTTACCTTTGTAGGATTGGCTAAAACAGTCTCGTGAAAAAGTTCATATTAAGTTATATGCGTCACGTCTTTTGTTAAGAAGTCCGTTGGATTTGACACACCAGGAACATGTATAAACATCACACTCCATTTTTCAAATTAATGTCTTAGTATGTTGTGTATTAATTGCTTTTCTTGAAAAACTAGTGATATACTTTTGCAACGAGTCTCTTTGTTAATTACGGTTTTACATGAAGATTTACTATTGTCTGCGTGTATTTTGTTATTCTTGTAGCACAGTTCTTTGATAAATTGTGTTTTGATATGAATTCAAGAGTATCTCAAGCAGCAAACAACTCAACATCGAGAATGTTTTTTGCTCAAAGAGCTGGGGCGTGCAATGTTTTATTCACCGTCTTTTAATTACTGAAATACATGGTCAAGACTTCACTTTGCCTGTTCAGGTCCGGAGAGACCCGTTTTTTTCAGGGTTGAAATATTTTAACATTGTACGCAAAGCTATATTTCATCAGTCACGTGCCACTTGAACACACAAAACAATTATTATGCGGGTAAAAACAACCAATATCTTTATTTTTTTGTCTGTGGAAAAATAAAAGGTTGGTAAGTTTTGGTGGCAAAAACTTAGTGTTCATGTGTTTACACACTAACTTGATCGTATCGTATGTGAATATTTCAATTCTGAGCAGACATATAATAAAATATAGCATATACCACACCAAAAACAAACATACACCTGCAAACCACTAAGAAAGAATGGAAGAATTAGGAATCAGCTCTTTGCTGAACTCGGTCGGATCATCAATCGCTGCATCATTAAAGGGAAACACCACAAACAGCGAACATCAAAGCATTCAACAAAGATTGAAAGCTAGACAAGCACAGAAATCAGTGAACAATGATGTTTACTTGAAATTAAAGAAGCTGCAAAAAGAATATGAGTTATTGGGTTTGCAAGAAGAATATATCAAGGATGAACAGCGTCATTTGAAAAGAGAATTACTAAGAGCTCAGGAAGAAGTGAAAAGAATCCAATCGGTTCCTTTGGTTATTGGCCAATTTTTAGAGCCAATTGACAACAGTACTACGATTGTGTCTAGTACTACGGGTATGAGTTATGTCGTTAGAATTTTGAGTACTTTAGACAGAGAATTATTGAAACCTTCCACATCTGTCACATTACATCGTCACTCCAATGCATTGGTTGACATCTTACCTCCTGATTCAGATTCCAGTATCAGTATCATGGGATCCGATGAAAGACCTGATGTCACTTATGCTGATGTCGGTGGTTTGGATATGCAAAAGCAAGAGATTAGAGAAGCGGTGGAATTGCCACTTACCCAACAAGATTTATACGAACAAATTGGTATCGATCCACCAAGAGGTGTCTTGTTATATGGGCCACCTGGTACCGGTAAGACCATGTTGGTGAAAGCCGTTGCTAATAGTACCAAAGCCAGTTTTATTAGAGTCAACGGTTCTGAGTTCGTTCACAAATATTTGGGTGAAGGTCCAAGAATGGTTAGAGATGTGTTTAGACTAGCCAGGGAAAACGCGCCTTCCATCATATTCATTGATGAAGTCGATTCCATTGCCACCAAGCGTTTCGATGCACAAACTGGTTCAGATAGAGAAGTGCAAAGAATCTTAATTGAATTGTTGACTCAGATGGATGGTTTTGATCAAAGTACCAACGTGAAAGTTATCATGGCCACTAACAGAGCAGACACCTTGGATCCTGCACTATTGAGACCAGGTAGATTGGACAGAAAAATAGAGTTCCCCTCTTTGAGAGACATAAGAGAACGTAGACTTATCTTTGGTACCGTTGCTGTTAACATGAGTTTAGCACCAGAGGTTGATTTAGATTCTTTGATTATTAGAAACGATCCTTTGAGTGGTGCTTTGATTGCTGCTATCATGCAAGAAGCAGGTTTAAGAGCCGTGAGGAAGAATAGATATGTCATTATACAGAGTGATTTGGAAGAAGCTTAAGCTGCACAAGTTAAATCTGGTAGTGACACAGATAAATTTGATTTCTATAAGTAGACCTTTGCGACAGATATACTAGAAAGAAAAGAAAGTCTTGTGTATATACAACTATAATACAAACAATTAAAACGAAACAAATACAATAAGCTCCACCTCTTTTTTTTTTTTGTCTTGATCGTACTTAGCTCTGAACATAGTACGCCTTGAGGCCACTCGTTAACGAGTCTGTGTTTGTGAAATCGAAATGGTCTAAATCCAAGCTCGCTTGGATCTCCCATAGTAGCGAGAACTGGTAATCAAGTTGTTTCAGCTTGTGTTCTACGGTCGAAGGTAAAACCAACACGCAATTCGAATGCACGTTGTATAGATAATTTCTCAACACTTCGTCCAGCAGCTCAACATCGCATCCTTTCAAATCAACAACCTGATTGAAACCCTTGCCGTAATTTGTGAAAAGTTCTTGGCCATTCGGTTTGGCAAAAGTCGTTGTAGCAACAGTCATATCGGGTTGCAAATACATCCAAGTAGGAGGAGAGTATGTTTTCCACCAAATATGAACAGACTTGACTACAGTTTTCGATAGCAGCGGATCTTGGAAAAACAAATGATTGCCTGCTTGGTGAAAAACACCCATGACAATGTACATGATAGAATTGAACAATACCCATGCTGTGAAAAGGGTCGTTGATATTCTCAGTCTGGTTTTCATAAATAGAATGCAAAACAAAGGTTGCAAAGGAATCTAAAACCGTAGTTCTTGATGAGAAAAGATAGAAAGAATAACCAAGCTACCGACAATTGATAATGTCATTATGTCCAAGTTCAAAAATCTCCTCGATACCAAGAGAATCATTAAAGGCCCTAATAATTGTGGTAAGTTGACAAACATGTGAGTCAATCTTGAATGCAACCCGTGTAAAGAAAGGTTCTCGTAGTTTAGATTGTACAACAAATTGTTTAACGGAGCAACGACCAATGACTCTGACTCGAAAAATAGTGTGTCCAATTTGATCTGAACAAATGAAGTCAACGCAAAGGCTAGCATCACCAAAAAAATGAACCTTGCAAAAAAACGAAACGATTTGGTGAAAAAACCTCTGAGTATTGGTAGAAACAAAAAACCTAGAAACGTTATTCTATTGAAACATCCGATGGAACAAATAACACCAAGTGTTAATGATGCTGGTATGTGTAATTTTCTCTGTCCCTTAATGATTGTTTTATTCAATAAGTACAAGGCCAGTAATAAGAGATTTGTTTCTATTCCGTTAGAGAATGTGTGACTTTGATAGCTTACTGTAATGTAAGAAGTGAAAATCAAAATTAAGGTACGGTAAAACCTTGAAGTTTTTTTACCTTTGAACTGTGACTTAACCACAAAGGCAGTAACAATAAGATAAATCAAAAAATTGTATGCTCTCATAATCGTCATCAATAACAATGCACTATAATTAGGTTGGAATGTGTGAATCAATGGGTATAGTGGTGAATACCACAAAAATAACGGTACAAAACTTCTTGCCTTCATTGTGAACTCCCACGGAACAGTGACCCCATAACTGTACTTATTCCATTTCCACATCAAAATCTCTATAGCTTGAAAATGTTCATCTGGGTGTATGTATGAACAACTGCACAAGGACAGCACCAAAGCAACGCATATGGTAAATATAGCTACTGGTTTAGCATTGGTTCTGTTGTTTCCTCTCGAAAGAACTGATAGCATCAATGGCAATGATGACTGTTCTTACAGTCTTTGGGTTTGTGGCGCCTCTATAACATCAACTGCACTACGTAATGTACAGAGTGCCAGCGCTTCGTTTCACGTGCAACCCATCAAAACTTTTCTTTTTTCGTATTTAGTTACCTACAGCGAAGGCATTGGGTTGCGTGGTGTTTTTTTGGATGTTAAACCGAGAAAGATTCTTTAATCTGGTTTTGAGCATCTGGTTATATTTAGTACACCGCATAGGCTAGGAGAATCAAACAAGCAAAAATCTCCAAAACCTCAAAAAGCATAAATTATAGATAATGGCCACGGTTGCTTTAGATTCCAATGTTATTTTGCAGCTTTTGCAAAGTACAATGCAGAGCAACTTTTCTCTCATCAAACAGGCTGAACATGAATTGTTTGAGCTACAAAAACTAGAAGGATTTTGCACAACGCTTATCACTCTGGTTGCCAATCAGGAAACACCTAGTCCTGTAAGAGTGTCTGGATGCATCTACTTAAAAAACAAAATCCAAAGAAGTTGGCCAGAAAGTATATCCGTAAACGAGCAGGGCTTTTTGAAAGATAGTTTAGTGAAATTGTTGGTGTAAGAGTGTTCCAACAATCATTTGAGACCGCATATTGTTGAGTCTCTAATATCTATCATTTTGGTTGATCACAAGTGGGACTTGACTCAAACCTGCGAAGAGCTATTGAAAAGCAGTGATCCCCAATACAACTATTCTGGTATTTTGATTTGTTTCCAGGTCTGTTTTATTCGTAGATGGGATATTGACGAAAGTAGGGTATCATTCAACGCTTTCATTGAAACTGTTTTCCCCTTATTAGAAACAATTTGCCAAGCATTAAAGACCTCCCAAGATTACCATTCTAACGAGCTATTGTACTTGATTTTGAAAATTTTCAAATACGGTTGTTTTATTTCTGCATGCCCAACGTATTTCAAAAAAGATTCTCAAGCTTTCGACAGAATGATTACATTGTTTTTGGAACTATGTCAAAAACCCTTGCCAAAAGAAGTTGTAGATTTGGATCCTCAAGACATGGCTCTTGACAAGCGTTGCAAAGTTCAGAAGTGGGCTTATGGTAATTTGAGTAAAATGTTGAGTAGATACTCTAGAACCACGAATACAATTGACGAATCTTTGGTCAACTATGTCCTGACAAATACTGTACCTAGAATCCTGGAACAGTATTTCCAAATCATGGAGCAGTGGAGTTCTAAGCAATGTGTTTTGACAGAAAGTTCTCTTTACAACTTGATCATTTTCCTTCAAAAAATTTGTGTAAACAGCAAATTGTGGCCATACATTCAACCGCACTTGGCAACCATTTTGAACCATTTCATTGTTCCCTGCATTTCTTCCACTGAAGAAACGGTGCTGTTATATCACGAAGATCCAGAAGAATATATCAGAAGGTATTTTGATTATAACAAAGAGGACTCTGACAGTGCATCTGCATCTTCAGATTTCCTATACACTGTTTCTCATAAAAGAAGAGAAGAAATTCCAATTATTTTAAAGACTTTGAAAGAGATTTTTTCCAGCTTTGACATAAACAATAAAGAGAGTTGTTATAAACAAGAGGCCGGTTTGAGAATTTTGAGTACCGTCAACTCCTTTTTAACAGGTGGACAACCAGGAAAACTAAGTAACGAAGAGTTTGAAGGACTTTATGAAAACGTTGTTTTGCCTATTCTAGATTTGGATAAACTGTATCCATTTTTGGTTGCCAGATCCTTACACTGTATATCTTTCACTGATCATGCTTTTGTAAATATGGATTTATTGAGTAAGCTTTTCGAACAGACCTACACCAAGTTTATCTCTTCAAGTGTTGATGACGAAGCTACGTTACCATTGCAAATAGAAGGTGCCGATGCATTGAGATCTTTAGTGTTGCACAATGTTTCCATTCATCAACACATTGCCACTTATGTTCCAGGTATGGTGGAAAAACTATTGAAATTGTCAAAAGTGTTTGAGTTTGAAATGTTGAGTCAAGTGATTGAATCTCTTGTGGAAATTTTTAGTGACCAATTGAATCCTTTTGCTATTCAATTGTCTGAAAACTTGGCAAGACAATATTTTACAGTTGCCAACTCTCTGATGAACAGTGGAGATCAAGGTAATGACGACCAGGAATTGCTAGTGGTTTCCCTACTTTCCACCATGACCACAATGGTTATGTCAATAGGTAAAGTCGATATGATCAAGCAGTTCAAGCCTGTTGTTGAATTCATTGTTTTGAACGGTCAGATTGAATATATTCAAGATGCCATGGAATTATATGATAGTTTGATCAATTCATCATTTGATCTTTATGGTGGATTGACTGAAGACATTTGGCAATTGTACGAAGCAGTTGTGGAATCCTTTGATCTGTACGCAGACGATTATTTTGAACTTTATGAAACTGTTTTCCAAAGTTTGTGTACATACGGATTTCCAAATTTGAAATCTGAAAACATGGTATATTTACAAAAATTTGTAAACATTGTTGATAAGCAATTGAGTTCAGTGGATAACGATTTTGCTATAACTATAGCTATGAATGTTTTAACATATTATACTTTGGGTTCAAAAAATATTGTTTTGTTACCAAAATATTTAGAGATGTATGTTGCATTTTCCAATATGGGTGAAGAATCACCATTGGAAATAGAAGAAGAATGTGTTATTAAATTGTTGTTAGCATCTTTTGTCGTTCAGCCTACAGAAACTATGAATTTATTACAAGATGCTCAAACTGCTTTAAATTTGTTCCAAACAATGTTGAATTGTAAATTCATTAGTGTCTTTTCATTAAAATTACACATATTGGGGATAATCAATATTTTCAAAATGTTAAAAACGGCACCAGCTGTTATTCAAAGTTTATAACCTCAAATAAGTGATTCTTTTATTACCAGTATTGAAATATTACCGAAGGCAATTAGAAAGAAGGAAAAAATGTTAAAAGACGAAGATCCGAATGGAGACGATCTGGAAAATAATATTAATGATGATGATGAAAATCCAGATGACGATTTGATTGATCCATACGATGATGATTATAAACCATCTTCTCTAGACAATGTTAACGTTATCTTAGAAATTGGTAATTTTTTCAAATATTTGACTGAATCAGATACAGAGACTTACAACGTTATTATATCATCTTTGAAACCTGAAAAACTAACCACGTTGAAAGACATTTTACAAATCGTTCAACAATAGGAGGTACCTCATCCACTCTTTATGTATATCATTAAACACAAATTATTATTTTTTTTTTTTTTTTTCCCCAAATCATAATACATTATATCATTACCTATTAACAATCTTTTTTGAAATATACTAAAGAAAAGAGAAAAAGAAACCCCCCCTCCTCCCCCCAAAAAAACATTTATACAATTTAAACATTACTATCAACATTATTCACAGTAGATTCATCTTCTTCATTTTTAATTTCAGTCTGACTGTTCAATCTATTTCTTGATTTCTTGAACAATTCCTCTTGTTGTCGTATCAACTCTTCTTCGCTTAAACCACTTTTCTTCAATTTAGAATCTTTAACTTGTTTTTGTTTTAATAGTTTTTGATGATCTGTGATAACATCATTTAACTGTGGTATAAAATCAGAAAATTCCAACTCTTCTAATGCCTTGATCACGTGCTCCTGCGTTATTGTTTTCTTACCCTCGCCGTCGGCCATATCTGAAGCCATTGATGCTAAGATCATGATGAACTCGATACCTCCCTCAATGATTAAATCTCTTGCTTCTTTGCTGACTGAGATATCACTTTTATTTAAGACTTCATATATAATTTTTTGAACAGTTGCCTTTGGCAAAGACACATCTTCACCTGTATTCTCCATTGTAGTTTTTTTAACTGATTTTTTTTTGTATGCTTGATTAGCAGTGAACTTGATTAGCAGTGAACTTGAATTTCCTTTGGATTTTAGATTGATTTCAAATGCTGAAGTGTGCGAGGAAGAAAAAAATAGCCAAAAATCAATACATCTGCAATTATATCTTAATGTAGTCGACTACATGTTGTTGATGTCAACATTTATGTTCGATCAAAGAGCATCATCATATATATATATATATATATAATTTAATAAAAAACTATTTGCTTTTTTTTTGGCTTTTTTCTGGTTCATTTTTTTTTTTTGTCCACGGGTGCTTTCACTAAAAGTTTTGTTGTTGTTATTTTTTTTAAAAAAATAATCTTTATATAAAAAAAAAGAATGAGGAATAATAATTGTCATTTTAAACGAGTATTGTGTGTATCACGTGTTTCCATGTTTAACAAATAAAAAAAGAAGTGAGGAAAAGAGTTATTTGAAATTTTTCTTTTCTTTTTTTATTTCTGGATTGAAATCTTTCAATACTTTTTTTATTTTCTGGTTTTTTTGTTCATAGGTTAAAAATGAATTCGATGTCCCAGACTGTTAGAATATATATATATTCATAATTTGTAAGATTTTCATACATTAGTTGTAAAGCATCGGCCAAAACAAGCCAGCAAAATACACTTCTCCTCCACCCCACACACACACACACACATACAAAGCAGTAGAGATGTCTAGTCCAGTTATTTTGTCTGAATTTAATTCCACAGCGGATGTTTTAGGGTATGTCACAGTTGAGTTAAACAAACAGAGATTGGCATGTAAGAACCTATCCACGAACCAAGTCATTTCGACTCTTTATTTCGATAGTGCTGATTTAACACATAATTCCAATGACATGTTACAAGTGAGTGTTATTAAATTTTTCATATACAATGGTGTAGAAATATGTGTTATTGGTTTGAGCAATGGTGAATTGTGGTTATATTCTTTTAACAGTAATGAAGTTTTACAAAAATTAAACACATCTAGTAATTTCCAAATCACAGATGTTGAGATTACCAATAATGGGGATCAACTTTATTGTAATGATTTGAATAATACTCTTTATCAATTTGATCTAACTACTTTTGAATTGGTTTGGAAATTAAAGATGGATGAATATTTGGAAAACGTGGTTAAATTCCAATTGGTTCCATCTTCTTCTGGTGATAACAAAAACTCTCAAAAAATATTGTTATGTTCTCACACAATTTGTCTATTAGATTTAGAGAGCAAAAAAGTAGAAATGAATTTCCCAGGTCATGTTACTCAAATTAAAGATATTAAAATTATTCCAAATACTACTTATTTTATTACTAGTGCTGAAAATGATAGATTTTTAAATGTTTACGATTTTAGTGATGGATCTACAAAAGTTGTTTTAAACTGTGTAGAATCTATTTCATCATTTTCTGTTAATAATGAAAATTTGATTAGTTGTGTTACAGTAGAAGGAGAATTAGAATCATTTATAAAACCTTTCAACAACGATGTTGGAAGTGGTAGAAGTAGTAATAACAACAACAACAAAAGAAAGAAAAGACAACAGATTTCTAAAAAATCCACTATTAAATTAAGATTTCAACAATCATCTAAACATTTGAAAATTATAAATTGTCAAAATAATAAAAATTATAATAATAGTGTTCTTATTACATGGTTGGAAAATGCTTCTATTCCATTTAGTAAAAAAATTGAAATAAATGAAAATATCGATTATAGTAGTACTAATAATACTATTGTAATTCCACCAAATATAGTGAAAAGTGGATCAAAACATTATCAAACATCAGATATATCTAGTAATGTGTCTTACAAAGAGGGTAATGCACTAGTTACCAGTGGTGATAATTTCACCAATATTGAAAGTGAAATATCAAATGTATTGAACAGTATCAATGAAGATGAATTGGAATTGACCTTACAAGATCAATTACAAATACATGCGAATAAAGTTGATCAAGGTGGTGCAGCAACATCTACAAATAACAAAAACATTACTAGTAATAACGGTCTTCATAAAAAAAAGAAACAAAGTAAAAAAACCGTTATTGGAACCCTAACTGTTATTTTACAACAAGCATTGAAATCAAACGATCATACTCTATTGGACCAAGTCTTAAGCGGAACATTGGATGAACAGGTCATTAAACTAACCATATACAAACTATCTCCACAGTTGAGTGTTGTTCTTTTGGAAAGACTAGCTGAGAGAATTGCCAGAAACTCTAAATCTTTCCAATCTTCCAATTCCGTAAACAGCTCTTCATCATCGATCTTAGAAGTATGGTGTAAATGGTGTCTTATCATTCATGGTGCTTACCTAACTAGTGTTCCTAACTTGGTCAATTCGTTATCTACATTGCATTCTACTATGAGAAAAAGAGCCAGTTTATTAAAAAAATTGAGTATCATAGAAGAAAGATTAAACTCCGTTATTCAAAGAAACGATTTGTTTAGCAAGAATGGACTTTCAGAGGGGGACGAATACCTATATGATGAAGAAGACGATCAAGAAGATGACCAAGAAGATGGAGACGCATACGAAGAAGATGTCGAGTACGTGGAAGAGTTGGACGACGCAGGGTTGCTAGATGACGGAGAAGAAGACAATTCTGATTCAGATGAAGAATATGATGATGGTGACGATGATGATGAAAACGATAACAACAACACTATCGAAGAACGTGACCATAAACAGGTGCGCGAAGAAAATGGCGATTTCTCTATAGATAAAGAGCTTGTTCAAGAAGATGCATTTAGTGATGAGGAAATGTGATAGTCGCTTTCAAGATCTCACAAACTTTGCCTGTGTATATATGGACGTATGTAATAAAAATAAGCTTATTCATATATAAACGTTATCTAAGAAGTACTCGTCTCTTTTCCCTCCATGTATATTAAAAAAATAAATAATAATTACTATATCAAGTCAGCACATTATATCAACCTGACTGTCACGTGGCATAGTATATAGTCGGGAACGTGTTTCCGGAACATCCGCTCTTTTAATCTATCGAAAAAAAAGAAGTTAAACAATTAGTGCCATTGGTACTATTCGCGTAGTATTAAATTTGTCTTATTAAAGCGTCATAAGAATTAATAGAAGAATCAATAAACATTTATATTGATTCAATTATAAGGATATCAATAGTATATTTATTTATCTTTCTTATAATAATTCTCACCAGAGAGAGGTAAAACGGTTTTAGTTTCTATTAAAGTGTTAATATAATATACTGTATGTCATCTTTTAATAAACATATTACTTTATAGTAATTTCCAAATTGTAAATGTATCTTATAGCCTCTAAATTTTTTCTTTTTTTTTTTTTTTTTTTTTTTATATTTATTTTGTCGTTTTTAATCTACAATTATGCAATTCGATTTTTTCTAATATTTTTAATTATTTAGATGAGTATATAAAATAATAAGTTCGAACGGGTTATTTGATTGATTAGCAAATATAAGAAAATTTTAGTTTGAATACTGGAGATGATTTGTATCAATGTCGAGGTGTGTGTTGATCATAATGTCATCTAATAGAATAGTAGAAAAAGTCGAAAAAGATTAAGAAAATCAATCAAGAAAATCAATCAGTCGATAAAAAATAAAAATGTCTGAAGGGGAAAAACAATATATTTCGTATGACAACGTTCATCAACTATGTCAAGAAGCTGCTCAGAGAATCAAGATCTTCAAACCAGACCATATCATTGCCATTGGTGGTGGTGGTTTTATTCCAGCTAGAATCTTGAGAACGTTCTTAAAAGAACAAGGTGTTCCAACCATCAGAATATTTGCCATCATTCTATCTCTGTACGAAGATTTAAACGTCGTTGGTTCAGAAGTAGAAAAACCAGGTGTTACCGTTCAAAGAACTCAATGGATCGATTACAAACAGTGTGAATTGAGTTTAGTTGGTAAAAAAATCTTGATTGTGGATGAAGTCGATGACACAAGAACAACACTACACTATGCCCTAAGTGAACTACAAAAAGACGCTGATGAACAAGCTGCTGCACAAGGTATCAATTTGGAAAAAAATCCAGAAATGAGAACCGAATTCGGTATGTTTGTCTTACACGACAAAATCAAACCTAAGAAAGCTGATCTACCAAAAGAACTATTAGAAGACGAAAACAAATATATTGCTGCAAGAAGAGTTCCAAACTGTTGGTTGGCTTATCCATGGGAATCTACAGATATCGTGCATCACACCAAAATGGCAAAACTGCAAGGTAACGATATCTTTCTACCGGAAGGCGCCTTTGATAAATCTCTTCAAAAATAATAGTGCTAATAATACTTTTATTTCTCTCTATAATTAAGTGTTTTACTAGAGTGAACCTTACAGATATGTATATATATACTAAAGCCTAAATTTTTTTTCAATCATTAGTATCTCTTGATTTGTAAACACAGTTTCAAGTATTCATCTCACTGGGAAAAAAAAACCCCCGGAAAAACAAAATGTACGTTTGTATGATGTGTTTCATACCGAGATTTAGAAATCAGAAAGAACGGAAAAAAAAAAAACGCAGATTCGAAGGTTGAGTGTGAAGAGAGAAAGACGTAAACATCAATTCAGCCAACAGAGCGAAATTAGTAAAAGCAGGAAGCCAGGATCACGCGCATTAGAATACCAGATTAATATGACAACAATCAATTGCTGGATAGACTGCGATCCAGGCCACGATGACGTAATCATGGTTCTGATGGCCACCATTTTACCTCAGTTCAACGTTTTAGGTATATCTGCTAGTTATGGTAATGCTGGCCCGATTAAAACGTTAAAGAACTTGACATCGATTCTAAAGATGCTGAACAAATACAACGATATTCCTGTTTTCAAAGGAGCGCAAGAACCTCTGGTGTCAGATCACACCGATTCTTATTCTGCTCCTGAGATACACGGTGAATCAGGATTGGATGGAACCAAACTATTGCCTGAGCCAAATCTGAGCAAAGTTTCCACTGATTGTAATGAGTTTATCAAGTTTTTTGAAAAAAAATGTTTAGAGTATAAAGATGGTATTGTGTTTATATCAACAGGCTCGTTGACCTCTCTTGCACAAATCATCATGAGCAAGCCACATTTAAAAGATAGCATTAAATATGTGACCGTTATGGGTGGCTCTTTTGAAGAGACTGGGAACAGAAACGAAAACTTGAGTGCAGAATTTAACATTTTCATTGATTCGTGTGCAGCCAATTGCTGCTTCCAAGATCCTATTCTCAAAAACAAAATTCTGTTGTTTCCATTAAACATAACGCATAAGGCATTGGCTACCGAAAAGATATGTCAACAAATATGGAACCCTGAAATGAGTGACTCAAAAAAGAAAGAGCAAAACGTCAAAGTTAGAAGAATGTACTACGAATTGCTGCAATTTTTCAAAAAACATTACATTAACAATCAATCAAAAAAATTTGTTAATGGTCCACCAGTACATGATCCTCTGGTTCTGATGCCATTGTTTCCTCTATTTGGTTGGTCTGACGAAGTTAAAGATTGTGGCTTGAAATACAAAAGAAGAGAACTGATGGTAGTGGAAGACCCCGAATCACCGGATTTGGGAAAGATAATAGTGACGAAAGAATACCCATCAGATGAGAAACTGGAACAAGGTGTCAAAGTCTTCTACGATATGAAAATGGACTTTTTCTGGGGGAAAGTGTTTGAGGCCTTTGATATTTTGGACGACAGAGCAAAAACTGACAGTAAGAATGAATAACTAGCAGCGAAAAGGAAACTTAAATTGTGCTTTTTAGTATGCATATTCGCATCTTTGGCACTTGCTCTCTGAATGATGAAATATATATATTTCATCAACCCAGAGCGTTTTCTTTTCATAATGTAGTGGCATTTGTTGTTCTAAGCTAGCAATAACTTCCACAAATACCGCTGGTGGGCAAACTCACTCTTCTTCGACATCCACCCTGATTCTTCAGTGTGTACCTTATACATATATTTGTATATGTCTATAATTAATGGTAATAAATTGATTATTTTTTTCGTGCTCTTCGTTTAAGCGGCTGTTTTTTAAGGGGGGAGTTTAACGTTTTTTCCTTCTGTTTCGGGTAGTAGCCGTTATATTTTGTTTACTTTTGACATTATAGTTTTTTACTTTTGGGTTACTCAACTCTGCTACTGTTAAGTAGTAATTCCTATGCAGCAAAGTTATCATTCTGAATTAAAGTATTATCAACTTTAATTATTTAATCAAAATCGACAGCTATTTGTGAGTTACACAAGTCGGAAATTAGAAACTCTTTGTCTTTTGCTTTCCCTTGAGGGCAAAAAAAAAATAAAGATGTTTCTACCAGTGGACCCTGAATGCTTTTCTTTTGTGCTACGCCAAGTAACAACCCTAGAAACACGAATGTCAACAAAGTTCTGAATTTCCAATTAAAGTGTAAACTAATTATGGCTGTTTCTTAGCAACCAGCGTGTTTGAATTAATTAATAGTTAGTAAGACCACTTTATGAAGATTGACCAACATAGCCCAACTACATTGAGATCATGTAATAGAATAAAGCAATTATTTCACAGGATTTTCTTGGTGTCTTTCGACCAAGACATCAAATCAATGCAGAACATTTGCGCAAATGAGAGATGAAAAGCAATTTATCAATGATCAGACTAGCAAAATCACTTTGCTAAGTGATGGAAACATACACACATCGTACCAATTACAATGTATATGCCAACCGAGTCGTTATTGAAGTTGTAACTAGCTTGATTCAATTTTTTGAATATGTATATATAAAAGCAATGGAATTGACACACATGCATTTTAGTTGGTCCTGGTTTCCTAAGTGAAAAGTTCCTTACTAAAACAACAACAACAACAACAACATAGTAATAGCAAAAATGTCTGGCGCGGCAACTGTCATTGCAAATGACTTTGATATAAAACATAATTCTCCAAACACGAGAATGTCTACATTTTCCAAGTTTTGTGCATGTATACAAGAAACAAGACATCTTTTGAAGCAAACTCGGTTAGAGATAAACAAAATTCCCACTTTGAAGAAAATTGGTACCTATTCCAACACTGTTTAAAAAAGGCTGCTTTTACAAAAAACTGTAATGGTTCAAGAGAGTGCAAAATACCTTGCGGTCAAGCTGAACTCTTTATTAACATGAAAGGAATGGAAATCAAAGTTACTGAAATAGAAAAAAATGGCGAAGAGCAGGTTCGCGGAATCATCACCTCTGTAGAATCCGAAAATGAGTTTGGTGACTGGTTTGTATATCACATGTTGAATCTTTCAAGATTAGATATGTCAGGAACTCCCGTTGATTCTCAACTCGATAACAATTATCACGAAGTATTGGCAGATTTCTTTGCAGATAATTTGAAAAATACAATCGTTAACTATCAATGGTTTCAAGGAGGTAGAGATCATTTTGTCGAAAGGTTAAAGTATTTTACGTCAAGAAACATCAAGGTGGAGTGTATTTTGCCCGCTTTTCCTTGTAAATCGTCAAACTTGGAAAAAGTCGGCGGATGCAGTCCAGATATGGGAGAGTACATCGCCTTACAAAGATTGGTACAAACAGCTAAAGATGCTTCCATAATCTACAAACCTGGAATGAAGTTTTGGATTGTTTCTGATGGTCACGTATTTTCAGATTGTATTGGTGTCGATGATGATGTCGTAGATGTGTATACTTCCGAATTGCATGACCAGTATCAAATGATTAAAGATATTTCCGACCAAGACGAACATATTGGGTTTTTTGGGTTGAAAGATATTTTCTACAGCGGGGAATCAGGAAAACTTTATGATCCATTATGGCTTGCTGATTTGACTTTGCCTCATTTTACAGGTACTAAAATTGAAGAAAATTCAGAGACATGCAGAAAAATTATGATGTGGGGGTGTGATACTGATGACGGAAGGTTAGATGAGCAAGTCAGAATACCAGGCCATCCAAGATTGCTTTTGTACAGAGGATTTGCTAAATTTATGGAGGAAGACTTGAAAAGATTACCGTATTTCGCGAGTTTTTCCAGAAAACAATTCAAAAAAACTGCCTCCAGAGTAGCGTTTGAAATGATTAAAAGAAATGATGCGTATTCAAACTTGGTTGATTTGGTTTTCCCTCACCACATGAGATTATCCATTCATGCTCACCCAAACAGTGGCCCTAAGTTTGGAATCAGGGTCATTTCTGACATTTATTGCAAAGTTGTCAAATCGTTGGACAACAACGAAACTCCAGTTTTTGAAGACTTTTTGCACATTCCAACTCCGTGGCATAACTCAGTTGTCTACATAACGGATCACGACCAGTATTATTTGACTAGATCCAGTGTTGTAAAATCAGCCATTAAAAACGGGTTTTACACAGGTTCGTGGAATACCAATAAAGGTGCAGGCTATTTTGAGATTAGTAAAAAACCAGCCCTTCTTGTTGAGACTGGCGGAAGCTCTACAAGTATCGAAGAGTACATAAACTCAAGCAAGGAGTCTATAACCACTGATTTAACCTCACAAAACTCATGAGGAACATTGGCATCCCTGGTTCCTTCCGAGATAAGCTCAACTAGCAGCACTTCTTTGTCATTAAATGATAATATGTCGAAAGATATCAATTTTAGAATCGACAATCTAATCCAAAATATGAACGAAGCTTTTACAGATGACAGAGCACACCAATAGATAGTCTGCTTTCCCAAGGATTATCAACCACATATCTTTTTATTGCCAAGAGTGTAGAGAGAGAGTGTGTGTGTGTGTGTGTCCATTTTTTTTTACATATTTAAACAGTTTCCCTTCAATATTTATCCTTACTACAAGTGTAGTGTTCTTTTTTTAAAGTTGATTATATTTATTATACAGTCGAGTCGTTGTCTTGGTTTTAATTTTGTTCCTTGTGTTTGTTTCTCAGAGAAAAGAGCAAGCTCCCATTTACTGCAAAAAAAGAAAAACAATAATAAGAAGCCAATTTAAATAACACCTAAATAATCCTCTTTAATACTACCGATAGCATAGATAGAGTTGACACCACTTTTGGTACCAACAATCTTTAATCTAATTCTGCTTCCTTTACTGATAATTTGCTCACTACTTTGATATGATGGAGGGTTAGAGGCACTGTTAAAAAACAAATCTTCTGGCATTAGATATTTAGAGACAAACACGTTTAATGGGCCTACATCAACTTCAAAACCTAGATCTGTGCAACTAGAAACAATCCCGTCCACTACTTCCCCCTTGAAAGGTTTCCAAACAACAGCTCTATATTTGACATTGAACTCGGCACTTCCATCGTTTGGTAGGATTCTCCCTCTTTCGATATCAATGTTTTTACAGTCCAAGACACACAAGATGTATCCGAACTTACCAGTACACGTACCTTCCATGTCCTGAAGCAGTTTTGTTCTTAGATATTGTTTCATTTGGGGTCCGAAATACGACGGGTGAAGAGTGATTTTTAGTGAAAGATCCTTATAGAAAAACATGTTGGTGTATATTTGTGTGAGATTTCTTTATTGTAGACTATCAAACGAGGATGTTTGATGCAGAGTATGTGTGAAAAGATTGACTTGGAATTTACGCTTGGAGCAAAAAAGACTAATATGTAAAAGGATGGAACAGGTGCTGGAGTTTGATGGCACAATGACTTATATGAAAAAAGGTTTTTGAGAATTCGTTAAGTCCTTCGGGAATTGAGAATGGTTTCGGTCTGTTGCAGATCTTTAGTGTCGTTACTTTCTTCGTGCGTTGAATCTTCTAATGGTGTACACAGATATATTGTTGACGTTGTTGACATTCGTGAACATAATTTTTCAGTTTTTTTCCTCTCTACGCAACGTCCGTCATAAAAATGCGCACAGGATACCCGAATACTCTTTTCTCAATCTTTCTCATTTTTTTCGAATGAAATCTATTAGCTGAAAATTTTTTAGATTCAACCATTCAAATGGATCGCTACTTGTATAGAGATGCTCTAAAAGAAATGAGAAGACAACTACGAACAACAAAAGAACATGTCTCAAAAATTTGGTCATACAGGCCTGGCGTTTGCTCGTGTGTGGCATATGGTGGACATTGCTAAGGAAGAAAGAACTTTGGGTAGACTAGCGTCTCAGATTGCAATCACTCTTTGTAGGAAACATAAACCTATTTATCACGAAACCCAGGATATCGGTGATTACGTTGTGGTTACCAACTGTCAAGAATTAAAAATAACGGGGAAAAAACTAGAACAAAAAACCTACTGGAGACACAGTGGTAAACCTGGTAATCTAAAACTCCAAACTATGCAAGAAATGGCAAACAATAAGGGATACGGTGAATTGTTGAAGAAGGCCGTCAGTGGTATGCTACCTAAAAATAAAATGAGAAAGACCAGACTAGCGAGATTAAAGGTCTTTGATGGAAGCGAACATCCGTATAAGCAAAACATTGTTGCTCATGTCGATCAACAACAGAGCATTATGGAGAAACTACAAGAAATTGAAAAATAGAATAATCTGACCAGCACAGGTATACCATTCATGTATATATATATGTAAAAGATAAAAATTGAAACTACTACTATCTTTGAACGAATCCCAACAAGTATAATACGCGGAAAAAAGAAACTAATTTAATGCTTTTATTAAAAGATACCTATATTATACACGTTAAATTATATTTTAAATAAAACTCTATTTTAGCTTGCTCAGTCCGTATGAAAATTAAAAGTCAGAAGAACGCTCAGTGTACAAACGCGGAGTGATATTCATAGCCATTAACTCTTGGAATAGTAATTTAGCAGCATAAGGAATATGGACTTGGTATATATCAATTTTGTTTTTACACCCACGACATTCATATTGGTTGTGTTTTAGTTTAGCGATAACACTCATCAAACCACAAATACCACAAATGTGAACTCTGAAGGAATCTGAGGCTTCCATTAATCTTTCCTTTAAGAAAGCAGCCACACCGTGCGCAATCATACAATCTCTTTCCATCTCCCCGAATCTCAAACCACCATCCCTACTTATACCTTCGACAGGCTGTCTAGTTAGCACTTGGACCGGCCCTCTTGCTCTTGCATGGATCTTGTCATCAACCATATGTCTCAATCTTTGGTAATAAGTTGGACCAAAGAAAATTTGGGCCATCAATTTTTTACCAGTGTGACCGTTGTACATTACTTCGAACCCTCTGGATTGATAACCGTGCTCTCTCAACAATTGAGAAATACCATCAACAGTAATATCCGTAAAAGGAGATGCATCACCTTCGTTACCACTTAGCGCAGCAACTTTACTCAACAAACACTCAATTAAATGGGCAACGGTCATACGAGATGGAATAGCATGCGGATTGATAATCAAATCCGGAACAATACCTTCAGATGTGAATGGCATGTCTTCTCTTCTATATGTAATACCGATGGTACCTTTTTGACCATGTCTGGAGGCAAATTTATCACCAATCTGAGGAACTTTCGTGGTTCTAACTCTAACTTTCACAAATTTCAAACCTTCTTGGTTGGTGGTGATCAAAACTTGATCGATAATACCACTCTCCGTACTTCTCAAAGGAGTAGAAGCATCTCTTTTACTATGGAAAACCGTTCTTAAACCTAGTTCTTCATTGTCTGGATTCACCGGAGTAGTCTTACCGATGATCATATCGTCACCAGAGACTCTCACACCCGGAGCAATCAAACCATCGTCATCCAACTTGTCGTATGTCCCGTGTTTCATTCTCAAAGTATTGGTTCTATGTGGTTTTTCAAAAGATTCCGTGATAGACATACCGATTCTCTTTTCCTGATCCATGTAGTATCTGAAAAACAAAGATCTAAACAAACCATTGTCAATAGAACTTTGGTTCATAATCATGGAATCCTCTTGATTATAACCAGAGTAACATGCAATAGCAACAATAGCATTTTGACCAGACGGCAACTCTCTAAATTTCAAGTACTCCATAGCTCTGGTCGTACCTAAAGGTTTTTGAGGATAGTACAAAATGTTCGCCATTGTGTCCATTCTAAAATTATAATTGGTCAAAAAGACACCCATGGCTTGCTTACCCATCGCAGATTGGTAAGTATTACGTGGAGATTGATTATGATCTGGGAACGGAATGATACTGGCAGCAACACCTAAAATCATGGAAGGATGAATCTCACAATGAGTGAAAGTGCTTGAGTGACGTATATTTTTGATTCTGTGAGCTGGATCCAGATCTTCTTCAGCTTGGTTGGCTCCAAAGTTCGGATCCAAATCTTCTTGCTGCATGGCAATCAAAACCGTCTCTTCTTCCTCAGCATCCAAATACTCTACCAACCCAGTATTCAATAGCGAGGACCAGGTTGTGATATCTGTGTCATCATCTAGACCACCTTCAATTTCTTGATTTTCGGCTTCCAACAAGTTGTAGATTTCTCTCTTTTTGATTTTCAATTCAATTTCACCGGATTCAGAATTTTTATCAACCACATACAATGGTCTATAAACTCTACCAGAATCAGTTAAAATTTTCAATTCTTTTTCTCTGATATCTCTGACAACAGATACTTCGGCACTCAATTCACCACTTCTTCTCAATCCAACAATGGCTTTGACCAATTTTTCTGGATGTCTGTGGATACCGTGCCAAACACCGTTGACAAAAATTCTAGAGACGTCTGGATGTTTATAAGGAACATAATCCTCTAATGGTTCCATAGCCAACTCTTTCAAATATGTGATGATCGATACTGGATTGGAACCAACAGAGATACCTGACATCAAAGACAAGTTCTTCACCAAACCACAAGCTTGACCTTCAGGAGTTTCAGCAGGGCAGACCAACCCCCAATGGGTGTTATGCAATTGACGAGGTTTGGCCAACTTACCATCTCTACCAATTGGCGTATTAGTTCTTCTTAAATGGGACAATGTGGAAGAGTATGTATATCTGTTCAAAACTTGAGAAACACCTGCTCTGGAAGACATGGCCTTTTTCTGCTCACCCCAATTACCAGTAGCTAAGGCATATTTCAAACCTGCAGTAAGGGTGGTTGCCTTGACAGCCAATTTCAAATTGAAATCTTTAGCTTCTTCCACGGATCTTTGCATGTATCTGAAAATATCTTTTGTCAATTTTTTGAATAGGGTTCTGAATAGCTGAGCCTATAACGGACCTGCTAAATCCAATCTCTTCTTACCAAAATGATCTCTATCGTCTTGGTCTTTACGATCCAAAGCACATAGTAACAAACGATTAACAATGTAACCTAAGAAAAATGCCTTTCTACCTTCAAAACCTTCTAGTTGAGTAATGTGGGGTAAAAATTCTTTTTGTAGAATATCTTTAACATACTGGATTCTCTTTTCTTTTTTAATACCAATGGCAGCACCTCTTCTACCAATGAAATCCAAAGCGGTTTCTCTATCTTGAATGACGAAACCTTCTTCAACACAGGGCTTCAACATTTCAAACATTTGCCAATCGTTGACGTCATAACAAATGTGCTGTTAGATTTCACCATCTGGAACAATACCCAAGGCTCTGAAAATGATGACAATTGGGATATCTTGTTTGATATATGGTAGTGTGGCTTTGATAGTTCTGTTGGCAGAGTCTTCTCTACCGTACATTTTAACCTGCAGTGTGGAGATAAATCTAGAACCTCTTTCAATAACAGATCTAATTTCTGCAATATGAGAAATTGGTGACGGGGCTGATTTTTTAAAGACTTGAACAATGTTACCGGCAGATCTTTCTTGTGCGATCAAAACTTTTTCGGAACCGTTGATAATAAAGTAACCACCCATATCGAAGGGACATTCTTTCAACTTGTATAAATCGGATTCAGTATGATCATATAGCAAACAATATCTAGATCTCAACATGATTGGGACTCTACCGATAAAGATCTTGTTACTTTCAGCATTCTCTTCATCTGCTTCCTCTTCCACTAGTTTATAACTCAATTCTCTGCCTGGAACATCAACTGCTTCGTATGTTCTTTTTTTAATATCAACAAATAACCCCGATGCATAGGTCAAATTTCTCAATCTGGCTTCCTGAGGGAACATTGCGTGGGCAACACCGTCGGATTCAGTCATCGATGGTTTAGCTAGATAAATCTTACCAAAAATAATTTGGTATTTTCTACTGATGTTATCGCTTTCCGTGGTGTGTTGAGCAGGTTGTTCTAAAATCTAACTCGAGTCTTCCACAATCAAATCTTGCATGGTGAAACTGATGAATTGATAGAAAGAATCCAATTGTTGGGAAACCAAACCCTTTTCACGGAAAAATGCAGAGATAACAACCCAAGAATCTTCAGCAGAGACTGGACCGTTTTCATCAGAGAAATCGTATTGATCATCGTTCATATAGTTGTCTTCTTCGTAATCAGACATTTTTTTCTTTGTTTTTTTTTGTTATTATTATATGTGTATGAATGTGTAGTTATTCTTATGATTTTTTTTTTTAAAATAGATGTTTCTTTCTCAAAAACTAACCTATATGCCTATGTGCCAAAGATAAAAATGTTCAGGGAAAAAATAAAATGAGAAGTGTTTGGGTACTTTCTTATAATTACTGAAATGAGAATGCAAATGTGGTTGCTGCTTCTATTCGCTCTTTTTCTTTCCAATGAATGTTTTCTCAGTACTGTATATTAAATACTTGGGGTATCTTCAAATCCGTAAAGTTTCTTCTGAAAGTTTTATTTCTATGGTTCTAGACACCTCCTGTTATGTTATGTTCACAGCAGATGTTGTTGTGTTTTTTTTTTCTCTTCAATGAAAAGTGTTTTCACGTAAAATTTTTTTTTTTTCCTCTAAATTTTCCATAAACAATAATATGTGACTTACCCTCTTAAATATCACGTGAAACATGTAGTTGGAAAAATAGAAATATTTTTTTTATTCACGAGAAACTAAGATCGATGATTGGCATTTGAAAATTTTTAAATGAACGAGGATATTGCAGCGGAAATATATTTACATGCGGCTTACACTGAAATAAAAGATAAAAAGACCATCAATCCATACTCATATTGAAAGAATGCTACGCTCTTTGATTTCTGGGAATTCCAGACAAAGTTTAAGAACCGCTGTATCATCAAGAGCTATAACCAGAGGCCTAGCAACAACAACGACAAACAAAGTTGAAAACATAGAAACATCGGAAAACGAAGTAGTAGAAGAATCTGAAGTTGTGCAGAAAGTTGGTGGTAGAAAGAAACCCGTTAAAGTTGCTGAAAGAATTGCATCTTTGATGAAGCAAGCCATCGAACAGGACGAGCCGCATTTCAGAGTAGGTGGTAAGGTTAGTTATTTTCCAAGGGACATTGTAACTCTGTTACCGCCTATTGCAAAACATACACCGTACCAAGCAAGATTCAGAGTTCCAAGAACTTTCAACAAGTTAGATCTTAGAGATTATTTATATCACATATACGGATTAAGAGCTTTCAATATCACTGTTCAGTTGACAAGACCCGTATATCTATCACAACCCGATGGTAGAAAATTGACTACGTCTCAAAAGAAGATCATGACTATTGATATGGAGGAACCATTTGTCTGGCCATTAAAAGAGTTTGATGATCACGAAAAGGAAATGGCTTCTGAAGAGGAAATCCACAAAGAAGCAGAATTATTCATACAACAACAAGCTTTCAAAAAGGGTTCAGACCATTTCAAACCTATTGATAATTTGTTCAACGGTGTTGGTGGGGCCACAGAACCTATTGCTCAACCGTTTGTTAGTGCATTATCATATAGACAGTTAAAGAATGAAAAATTGAACAACAGTAGATTAAAATCTGTACAGAATAAACTAAACAGAATTGAAGATTTGATAAACAAAGATCTATGATTGTGTGAGTGTATAAATATATTAACAAAAGAAAACGTGCAAAAGTGACTGAATTTATCTTATGACAGAGAGATTTTATCATGAATTGATAAACTATATATCATGTATATACCTATTTATATGTAGTTTTTCAACAAACATTCAATTCAACTCTGAAAAAAACTACACTACTGTGATTAGAAATTGTGCCTATTTATGTATGTATGTATGTATGTATGTATGTGTAAACCTATATATTCTGTGTAAACCTAAAAATGTTGTATGAAAACGATCACTGAGAGACCCTATGATTCAATAAAGTCATTAACAAAATCGTAATCTTTGGAAATGTCTGATTTTGCTGGTATTGGAAAGTTTTTCTTTTCATTGTTATTCGTGTCTGTTGATGATTGCGTTTTCAACCAGTATATTTCCAACACAAATGTTCCAACTTTGTTAAACATGTCATAATAGTTATAACTGTCATTCCCATCGTTACCAACGAAACTTCTTTCACTTGTTTTAGGCAAGTGAGACAAGTTTCCATCTGTCCCATCTTTTTCATTTTCTGCATTTTTTTTGAAGAAATCTCTAAGGTATACAATGGTAGTATTGAAATCTGTTGAAAATATACTAGTGAAACCCTTCATGATAAACAGAACAAATATATCAAAAGAGCCATTCAAAAAATTAGAAGAATGGTACTCCTTAATAAACAAATTCCCAAACAAACTCGTTGCCAACGACAATCCAAACAAACACTCAAAAACTGGATTAGTTAGAAAACCTAAACCTAAAAATGACACAAAGGGTTTACAAAAAAAAGTGTAAGAGATGAACACCATCCAGTATTTTAAGATATCGTGTATTTGAGTGTCGCTGTTGAAAAGAGTATCAAATTTGGCTTGCAAAGCTGCACTATTTTCAGTACTGTCTGAATAGTTTTGTAAAAAAAGCACGATATTCTTCTTGCAGTAAGAACAATTTGGTGTTTTATCACAATATTCGTAATTTTTACAACTTGCACCTGCCTCTTTCAACAAACCTACTTGAACATAGTATTGAAAGTACTTGATGATGATTTTGCTCGGTAAAACTCCAATGAACGTATCGGCACATTCTTCTGTTTCATTCTTTTTCAAAGGGTTGGAAAATCTTCTTTCTAAGTATCCTCTCACACTACTAGCACTACTCTCCCGTCTTACTGGCGTGTTCCCACTACTGCTGTTACTTCTTGCTGATCTTGGTCTTCCAATTGTCGGTGATGCATTACTGCTTTTCATTTCCCGAATCTCAAAAAAAGTCAATTCATTTTGAGCATAGTTGGTTGAATGGCAGTAGTAAATTTGATAGGTGTAGTATAATGGTATTAGCTTGAAGTTTGTAAAATTTAACAAGTGGAAGATCATCCAAATCATGGTTTCTTGTTATGATGTTGTTTTCAAAGAGTCTTTATTATTGTTATTAATCTTTTTCTGTTGAAGTGGAATCTTTTTTAATACAATTACGTAACTATGCAAATGTGTTTGTTATTGAATCCAGTAATTGATTAAACATCACAGTTTGAATTTCTGATAAGATTGTAATATTATTTGGGGGATTTTTTTTTTTTATTAATATTAATGAGATGCTCTTCTCAATTTAGCACACACACACACACACACACACACACACGCACTTCTTTAATGCAAAAAAAAAAAGGTAGAGGTTTTGTGGATTTGTAACATGTTTGGGTTTATCCCTTAACTCACGTGCCACACAAATGTGAACATAATAGATACATAAGATACATAAATTATTCATTACACTTTCCATCTTTCCAATATATCGTTTAGTAGCAGGAAGGTTTCATCCGGAGAGGCAATCCAAAGTGTACATCCCGATAATCTAGACTTAAAATCGTTACACCCAACCATTGGAGCAAATTGATCTCCAATATGTAGAGTTTCGTGAGGTTTTATAGGGTTTTCCTTATCCCAATAATATTGAAGAATTCGAACACCCAAGTCTTTACCTCCGATATCACACCAACAGTCACTCCCTCCATCAAAACAACTGAATTAGATTCTCTTGGCGGGGTCGTAATTTTCCATGAATTTCTGCAATGTAAGAACCATCTCTTCTAAGTATTCTCTTGTGAATTTCAAAAATTTGATAAACTCTCCTGTACGTTCGTTAACCTTATGGCCTGGCATGATTCCACATGCTCTAGCTTTCCTAATAATCTGTGTTTCTGGAGATAGGTTTAATTTTTATTTCAATTTCCACAGTATTCTTTCTGCTAGATCCAATACAGAAGTTATATCTTCATCAGACCAGTTTAAAATCTCCGGAAGCATCCATTTTTCATCTTTAATTTTCCGGAAACCTCCCTTTACTCCAGATGATTCTTCTGTCGATTCATAATATTGAAACAAATAGTTTGATTCACCTCCCATAATGACCAAATTCTGTTTATATTCATAAGATATATCAGTTCTTGAACAAAGAGCATCAATAATACCTCTCAATCTGGTTTCATACATCTCTGGTTGATCATACCCTGCAGCGGTAACCAATCCGACTTTAACTCCATGTGATAGTATTTCTAGCATTGGTCCTATAATTTTATTATCATTAGTCAAACTACCACCATCCTCATAAAGTGTAACATCTCCATCAAACGTAATCAATTTCAAATTACCGCTTTCTTCAGGAATAGTAAAATGTAATACCTGTGCAGTATTTAAAATATTTCTTACATCGTTGAAACTCACAGAGACAAATCTTCTAGCACTTATTCTTCTCTTTTCATTTTCAACTTCAAAAGCTTTTGCAATGGGTAAGTGTGTAAATATTGGTCCTATTGTGGGCACCAATTGGTCTAGTCTACTCTTACCATCGTTATCAGTGTTAATTTTCTCATCTATAAGAGACTCAATATCTTTAAAAATTGTCAAATACCTTTGAAACGCTTCTTTTGTGATTCTATCGTTTTCTTCATGATACTTATTGTCATCTTCATCAAGAATGCTCTCTAGATTATATGAGTGTAATAGACAAAAAGGAATGGATAACATTCCCTTGATCCAATCGATGAATTCATCTTTCCGATGTCTTTTCAAGTGGTAATCAATTCTATACTTTGAACTCATTCTATACTTTTTATCTTTTTGAACTTTTGTGGATGTTGGCTGTCTTTTGGTGTTTTTTCATAAGAAGTTATTGTTAATTAGTTAAACCAAAGACTGGAATGGTGAATCAGCCAAAATCATACGTTTAATGATAGCACTGAGCACGTGGTTTTTTTTTCCAAAAAAATCATTTTTTTTTTTTACCAAGGGTCGTTCTTTTTAATTACATTACCCTGCACGACAAAACAAAGGAATAATAGTCAGTGACTTTTTTTACCCTTCTTCTTCAATTTATTATAGAAATTACGTAAATAACGTATTGGACATCTACAGAAGGATCTTATTCGCTAAAAAAACCTGTATATCCTACACAGTTTTTCTTAAGTATTTAATCATCAACATGACAAGAAAAGCAATCAAAAAATAACATCCTAATGATGTCTAATATTCTTAAATATCTCATTCACCACACTCACAACACCTCTTTCTTATTCATAGTGAGGCACATAATTCTTTATAACTCTAATTAAATATTTTCAAAAGACAATGGGAGAGATAACTGCCATGCTGGCGAAAATAATGGAAAGCCCGAAAAAAGAAGACAAAAAAGAAATACTCGAAAAAAAAAAGTAACAAAAACGAAAAAAAAAAAAAAACATGTTCGATGACCCCCAATTAATGATGTAAATATATCGCATAATACTGCACAGGCGAAAAAAAATAAAATAAAAAAAGGACTAGAATTATTGTCTATTCTATAAGTTGAACTTTTTAGTTTCATACGTTTTATTAGACATTCTAGTATATATATATGAATGTTGTTTATTATAAGATTTTGAATATGTCTTGTTCGATGGAATTATAGGCATATATTCAGTTAGATTTTATTCAAGGGTGTAAGAGAAAGAAAAAAAAAACAAATAAACCAAAAGGTGTAATAGTAATCGAGTGCAAGCATGTCGAATCCAACAGAAGCACATTATGCGCCTATGAAAGAAAATGAATACTATCAACAACAGCAACAACCTACAAATGGCAACGGCAACGGCAACGGCAACAACGACAACAATCAGTACCAGTTCCGTCAAGACCAATATTATGACTTAAATGCTAAGCAAAGTGGTGCTCCAATTGGGAACACTTTTGAAGAAATCTTCCCAGATGACAAACCACGTTACAACGATTGGCCATTTACAATTTTATTTTTAATCACAGTTGGTGGGTTTGTTGCAATTTCTGGTTTGGTATTCCACGGATGGGCTTCTTCTTCTAATGCCGGCAGCTCGATCTATACAAGTACCTCAACGGGGACAATGAGTAGTAATGATGCTATTGCATTGGTTTTCGCATGTGCTATTTCCTTAATTTTATCTTTTGTCGGGTTCATTTCATGTAAAAAATATTCAAAACAATTTATATATGTTGGTATGTGTGTTAACATTGTTACTGGTTTAGGTACAGCAATTATGTATTTGGCATTGAAATATTGGAGTGCAGGGATTGTTGCTCTTGTTTTCACATTGTTTACTGCATGGTGCTACTGGGGAATGAGATCTAGAATTCCGTTGAGTGTGGAAATCTTGACTATAGTCATGGACGTTATTACGTGGTATCCATTGACTTTGTTGTTTTCATTCATAGGGTCGCTTGTCGCAGGTGCTTTTTCATTTTATTTCTCGTTAGTCATTGTGGCTACGTATATGAAATATGATCCAAAACAAGGCAATTCACAATCGTGCGATGCCAACGGTGGTAGTTGTTCCTATTCCAAGTTGATTGGTGTTTTAGTTGTTGTGTTTTTCTGTGGGTATTTTATTAGTGAGGTCATTAAAAATGTCTTACACACCACTATTTCAGGTGTTTACGGATGTTGGTATTATATGGCCAAGAGTGACCAAGGACCACCAAAAAATCCATGTTGGGGTAGTTTCAAAAGAGCAATGACATACTGTTTTGGTTCCATCTGTTTTGGTTCTCTTATTGTTTCTCTTATTGAAACCTTGAGAGCTGTTTTAAACGTTGTGAAAAATACAGTTGTACAAAACTCAGAATGGGCAAGAATCGGTTTCATGATTATTGATGTGATTGTCGGTTTTTTCAATTGGTTAGCTCAGTACTTCAACCACTACGCATACTCATTCATTGCTTGTTACGGTAAAAACTACATTAGATATGCAAAGGAAACCTACCACATGTTCAGAGAAAAGGGTATTGATGCTTTGGTCAATGATAATTTGATTGGTATTGCATTGGGATTCTTCTCTATCTTCGTTGGATATGTTTCTGCATTGTTCATGTACTTATACTTGAGATTCACAAAACCAGCTTACAACGATTCTGGAAGCTATACTGCTCCTTTGGTCGCTTTCAGTTTTGTCATTGCTATGCAAATCGCCAACGTTGTTAACGAAACCATCAGATCCGGTGTTGCCACTTTTTTCATTTGCTTGGGTAACGACCCAGAAGTATTCCAAAAATCATATCCAGATAGATTTGATAGAATTTTCCGCAACTATCCAGATGTTTTGAAGAAACTATCTCATCAAAACGTTTAAACAGTACTAATAATACTAGTAATACTAGTAATAATAATAATAATAATAATAATAATAGTAATAGTTCTGAGTCAAGCTTCTTTACATATTATATGTACATATATATAACTACTAAATAATTAATTTTTTTACTTCCCTACTTTCTTTCTCTATCTCATTGTCACTCGACTTGACTAATTATACAATCTTGGTGAAATCCACTTGTGTTTGTACCAGCTGCTAAAGTCTTGAATTCCTCTGTTTATTCTTCTGACATCCTTATAGTTAGCACCAACTTCCAAACTGTGCAGTATTTTGAATTTTTGTTTCGGATCAATTGCATTTGGTAACTGGTCAATTGTTGCAGAAACCCATTGTGTAACAAGGTCTGCTTGCCCGTTCATCTGCAATAAATATATGAAGTTGGCAAAACACGAAATAACATCTGTTTGCGAATCTCTGTGAAACTGGAAGATTAATCCAGGCAACAAAGATCCGGTGATTTCAGGTCCCATTTCAACCATCGCATTCAAAACAATCGCTATCCAATCGCGAGGCGTGGTAGTGATCGATAAAGACGAGATGGGAGGATTGGTAGACACCCACGATATTATGTCGTCCAAGTTTTTGATGATCAGAGAGCAGGTGTCAGCCTCGTCGATCATGCACACTTTCAACGACAACTTTATCACATTGATAATCAAATCACTCTTAATAAACTGCTCAGGATAAAACATCAAGGTGTCGTTGGCTAATGAGTAGAAATCATAAATCATGTCAGCATACTCAATCAATCTACTACCATCTTCCTTCGGGTTTCCTGTAATGACCCCCAAGCTATCAAAGTTAACAATAAACGACATGCATTGTTGATGAGCAAACTGCCAAACCGCATTGTGAACTTCAGGTGTCAATTCTGGATAAGACTCTGTGTCTGCAAAAATTGCAATAATAGTACTGGAGCACCACAAATAAGAACTCAAACCTGATTGAGAGTATCCATTTGCTAAAAACTCAACAACACTAGGTAAAATAGGTTGCAAAAAAGTGTAATACTTTTCAAACCATAGTTTGACTAGCTTCATCGATCTCTCGACTATTACATCGTTTCTTGGATTTAGAATTAATTGGGGTTTTAGATTGTTTTCCCAGATCTCCTGAATGATAGAAATTGCAGGATCAGATTGCGAAACAGAGCCGCTATTTCTTGGTTTGATATCATAAAAAATAGCATATATCAAATCAATTTTTTCACTGATGGCCGTGGCTGCTCCGCCGTTCACAGATAGCTCTTGGAAACCTCTGCTAACGTGTGGTAAAATTGTTTGAATAAAACTACCTAAAACTTCAGAAAATCTTTGGGTGTCAACCAATTCCCCAATAACAGAACTCAAACCTTGGCATATATCAAAATTAGACTCAAAGTTGATAACAGACGATATTTTCCAGTAAAATTCAGTCAACTGATCAATATGAGGACTCAACAAGTCTTTACAGTCAACACATATATACATCAACGAATGAGCCGCAGCGTTCAAAATATCGGTGTTGTTGTGACTGATGTTGGGATCAAATAAATTGAATATATAAGTCAACTGCATTTCTAAATATTCAGGATGGCTATGTGTCCATTCAGTATAGCGGCCAACAACTAAAGTGGCAGCATATTTGATTTTCGGGTGGTCTGGCAGGTTAGAGCCATTGCAAATATAGCTGAAAACTTCAGGAAGAACAATTTTTTCAGAGTTGGAAACTTCTTGAGCCATGGCTCTGAATGAGAACAAAGCTGCTTCATACTCTTGCCATGAGAATTGCTGAGTTTTTGACTGTTTCAATACACTGAATGGAATACTCAAAGCGTTGGACCCACCGATTATAGAGGCGCAACATTTCAACACGTCTCCCATGTCGTAACGGAAATCTTTAAACTTGTCTTCTTCCTCTTTATTTTCAAAACCTTCTTGAGGGTATTTCAAATGTTGGATGATACCTGTAGTCAAAGAAGTGTATATATCAACAAACTCAGATTTTTGCTCTTTATAACGAGGCAAAACTAAAAACTGTTTCAAGTCAAACCAAAATTTGAAGAAATACTTAACAACATCTAGATCTTGATCCATAGTGATCGTTAAAAACAGGCCAATCTCAACTAATGGTTTGAAAGCAGTTGGAGTTTTGGCAATGAAAACACACCACGACTCACAAGCTTCAACATAAATTCTGGTACATGCCTCTAAAACATCAATGTCCTCTTTATTTGGCTGCAATAGAGTGACGTTCAAGTGCATTAGACTTTGGTATAAAGATTCAATCAAAGCCATGTTTGCAACATCTCTTGTTTCTCTCAAAATGAAACATAAACATTCCACTGCGTTTTCAAAAAGTTCGTTGTCTTCGTCCGATCCACTGCAAACGCTCTTGAAAATTAGAGACATCAGTGGTTCAATGGTAATCAAACTTTCAATCGGGAATTCTGCAGACCAGGATCTCAAACACGATAGAATTAGATTCTTAGAAACACCGTTAGAAAGACACGTTATCAGAAACTCCAAAACGCTACCCTGAATACTAAAAATGATCTCATGAGTTCTTGAATCAAACTCGTCATCAGTCAATGAAACCCCTTTTCTATCCAATGTTTCCTCGGGTAAAATTTTCAAAAAGACTAACAAGATTTCTGGATTTTGTGATAGAGAATTGATGATCTCTCCTACAGCATCTTTCCACTCAATGTACTGAATAGCCAAACGAGCCAAGGCAATTGAGACCTGTGTTAAAATCACTTTGTTCAGTTTACCGGTGGCAGAGCTGGCCAACAGTCCAATCAAAGTGTTCTTTAACTGATCTTTCATAGCGTTGTCTAGATCGTTTAGATCGTAAGTAACTTTGCTTCTCAAAGTTTGTGCAAAAAAGATGAGAAGCATCACATCAGAGTTTGAGCCGTTGACTAGCTGAGTCATGCAAATGCTCCATGCTTCTGTAGTTTTTTGAAATTCCTCCAAGTAGTTGGTTGCTTCCTTCTTCTGGGCTTGTGAAACACCAGCAGCTGACATGCATTGAATCGCATTCTGAACGTTCGTTAAATCACTCATAGTTTTTGATATTGCAGAGCAATGTGCCTGGATGTTTTGATTTGCGGTTTCTGTTTTTGATTTGCATTTCTAACAGAAAGAAGTTGCATGATTTCACATTTCTAGAGCACGGTTTTATTTTTTTTTTCATTTTTTTTTTTTTTTCGTGTGGCTTCGAAGTCTTGGTTTTATGCGTGAGCAATTTCGCTTGCATAGTACATCGAGAGCAGGTCACCCACAACAAAAGAAGAAATACGGAAACCATACTGCAAAATATCTTTGAGCAATGATTCCTCCAATCAACAGTCTTTTCAACCAGTTGCAGGAGCAAAAAACGGTTACGTTTTGGTTATTTGAGCAGCTTCAGTTCAGAATTAGAGGCAAAATAGCTGGGTTTGATGAGTTCATGAATATTGTTATAGATGATGCAGAGGAAGTTCCAGTGGATGCCCAAACAGGAAAGGAAATACTGGGTAAAACAGTGAAAATAGGAAGAATACTATTGAAAGGTGACAATGTTACACTGATCACCACCTACGAGCAACAGTAGCTAGCGTAGATTCCGCAATCAAAGATAACTTTCGTTTTTGTATAATTATTAGGTAAATGTATGTATATGTGTATTATGAATCTTTTTTTTTTCAATTTTAAAGTTCCTCTCTGGCCTTTTGGCTGTGCAATAAATGCAATTACAGAGACGGTTAGATTTAACATCTCATGTGATTTTGATATTCTTTATATGGTATCAGGTCGGATAAGCCACTGGTTCATACATATTTACACGCTTTTAATATAATAATACTATACACTTTACTCGGTTTTTGGAGATACATCTTTTATTTTTTGCTCAACAGCTTTCAAGAAAGAAGTCATTTCACCGTTCAAATATTCAGTGGTCTTTGGTAAACCAACGTATGTAGCAGGAGAAGATGTTCTGTTGACTACACCAAACAAACTGTTGATAACTTCGGCTTCTTCGTTTTCAGCCACTTGTTTGATCGTGTTATACTTAGTCACTATCATGTTTGGTTCAGCTTGGAAAACCTCGTCTACGTATTTGGATAGATCCTTTTCAGTCACTATCAGTTTCTCAGAAACATGGTAAAGCCTTAATAGCTCTTCCAGCTTTCTTTCCTTATGCTGAACGTCAAGGAGTTCTCTGTTGTGCTGTCTTTTCAAGTTCAAGACCTCTGTTTCCTCAGAAGATCTTTGTCTCATCAACGGTGTTCTTTTTCTGCCGCCGTCCTTTGGTAAGTATGACAACATGTCATGCAACGTTGGCGTGGTCAAGTTTCCATCAATAGAAACAGATTTCAACAAAGCCGCTTGTTCTTTGGCATCTTTGGTTTTCAGGTATTCCCTTTTCTTCACTAGGAGCTCTTGTTGTTTCAAAAGTCTTGATTCTTCGCTTCTCAACAAATCACGCAAGTATTCTCTTCTCAAGGCAGCCATATTGGCTTTCGCTAAACCAACTGCAGTAGTAGACTTGGTGGAGGAGGTAGGTTCAGGAACCGTTTCTTCGATAAGCTTTTCAACGTTGACAAACTCAATTGGCTGTTGCTCTCTAGAGGAGCCCCTTGGGTGTGCGATATTAGCAGCATAACCTGTTTTCACATTTTTGTTCTCTTCTTCGAAAGCTTTTAAAAATTCTGGCTTTTGTCTGATAGTAGGATTTTTTAATAGTACACGCGCTGGTGGCAAAATACCACTTTTACCGCCAAATCTTGCCGCTCCTTTACCCATGTTGATTGTTGTACGACTGTCTGGGGTCTCTCTTCTGTTAGGATGCGTCAAACATCAGAAACATTGGCAAACCAGTTTTCTCAAGTCGATACTTTTTTTATTTCTTCTTGTGAACAAAAATAATTGGAAAAGTGAAAAAGTTTGGTTTTCCAGACGCACGCCAATTGCAAGTGCCGGGTACAATACATATATTTACACATATTCAGGATTTACATTTAGCATGATAGCTTTAGATCCAAACTTTACAGGACCCGCCAGATCTTCGCTTTCGATAGCATAGTTGATCTCGTACGCACCTGGCTCCACAAAAATTAAATCTAACGTCATTGTTCCAGTTGCCATGCGAAACGTTTTGCTGCCATTAAGCAAAACTCTATGTGAGTTAAGCACCGAACTGCCTGTAATGCTGTCCAGAATCATTAGCTTCATTTTGCAAAGAGACAAAGAGTTGGTGATCTTAATTTTGACAACTTGGCCAACTGAGTAATCCTTCTTCTGATCCAGTTCTAGATGTATTTTGTTGTGCGGTGTCATCAACAAAAATCTTTGACAGTCTGCTAAACTGATGCTTTTTCTCAGATCCAGCTGTCCTAATTTATTGTTCATTTCCTCACACCTCCACGTACATTTGACCATATTAATTAAATTTTCTCTTATCCAAAATAAGACCGATTTATCTTTACTTCCGGGTATAAACTTGTTGTAATTTTCTGTCAAAATTCTGTTGTCAAGTGGAATGGCAAATCTTTTTGACTGTTTTGACTGTAATAACTTCTCTTCCGAAGCAAAATCAGTGCTGTAATGTAGTTTTAGATGTATGTTTTCAATCCAAGTGTTTCTTATATCTAAAAACAAAACCCAGTTGTAATTTTCATGTGTGTCTAGAAATCCAAACCAATCTTCTTTCATGTTAGAATCAAGGTCCACGACATCAGAATGCGATTTTAAAGAAGTGGCAGAGTACAATTGGTTTCTTTGAAATGGCAAAACTTCTAAGTTTGTAAGTTCCTAGTTTTTCAAAAACGTAACGTCTATTGCTATTTGCAGTTTTTTCATGTATTCTGGGCTCTTCTCTTTACGGCCGTATTCAATATCCACTCGAAATCTGTTAAATTCAACGGGAATTGAACCAACGTCTTTAGTGCTCAACGTGCAAACAATTCTCAAGCTCCCGTTACATAGTATGGTGTCAGAGGGTTTCTCAAATTTGAAACATTTTTCCAGGTTTTTGCTTAGTAGCTTTTGTTGGTATGTCTCGCTGGAGGGTGTGTTTTTATTTTTTGAATCGTAGAAACTTGGTAAAACAACTGTTACGGAATAAATCTCCGCAATCTCAGACAACGAAGTATTTTGTACTGTTATGGCAGTGCTGCATTCGCCACCTTCCTGTATAATAAGTGGGCTGGGCTCTGTGGACCATGCCAGATCTGGCTGGCATGGTATCAAATCGTACTCGGTTACGTAGTTGATACTTTTGATGTTTTCAATCTTTTTCAAACTCTGATATGTTACCGACTGGAAATGGAAAACACCAATTTTCAAGTCATCTACCGAGATTTCGTGACCAGATTTTATAACACGTATGTCCAACAAAAAATTCTCCTCACCTTCTGGCAGGACTTTTAAATTTTCAAAGTTCAAAGTACCCAGGTCAAAATATTCCGAAGCATGTTCCAATAGCTCTATACATGTGATATCAATATCAAACTTGAATGGGTTAAGTAATGTGACTTTCATAGTTACAACTTCTCCGGATTGAAATGCTAAAGTGTTCTTCTGTATTTTGCTCTCCTCGTCTTCCTCAGATTTCAAATATTCAAATGGGTTATACAGGGTATTTTTGTTAGCATCTAATTTATCTGCTGAAACATCTTTCTGCGCAATCCGCACAGGTAATTGGAACTCTGAGTTACGCATACTTAACAACTTGACGCTTTTCAGTAGTTGAATTGCTTCGTAGTCAACAAATTTTTTGTTTTTGAATTTACTAGGCAACACAATTTCATTGAGAAGTTTCAATTGTTCGTAACTGGATAGATACTTATGTCCATTACCCAACAGCCCCATCGACCAATCAAAGGCTTTCTCGCTCTCACCGCACTTGTGTGCTAATTCGATGCTGCCTAGCAAAAGGGACTTTTCCAGTAGACCCCATTTGCTCTCTGCTTTTAATGACTCATAACAATGTTCGAATAAATATGCATGGATAGACTTATTCTCCCATTCAAACAAAATGGCTCTTTCCTGTTTCAGCAGTAAATTCACAACGTTTCTTAAAATCAACAATGACTTTCTTTTGAAACCCAAATTTTGGTACACTTTTATGAGAGAAACGTATATTTTCAATTGCTGGAAAACCTTGTTTTGAGACAGTTCAAACTCTAGTATTTTGTTCGAGTACTCATATATATACATTCGATCATACTGAAAGTAAAAAGATGTTTGACTCTGATCCAACCCCATTTTTTTCAAGGGACCTTTAACAACGTCGTTCATAGCAAATGTGATGTCTTTTTTCAGATGCATGCATTGTAAACACTCCAAAAATCTTAATAGAGAATCAAGGTAAACAACATGAGGAGTAAACTCAGTTTGGTGAAACAACGTGTAATCATAATAGTGCAATATTTTGTCATTGATGAGTTTCAAAAGCAGTGGAACAGATAAAGGGGAGATGACATTCGCAGTGTTCATCAATGAAACATCAGTAGTGTTTACACCTTCGTTAATGAATGGAGCTCTATAGTTTGATTCTGATGTTCTGGGAGAGCTACCAAAGGAAGCACTCATTCTAGGAGTGCTATGAGTCGTGTTGTTGAGATTTTGTGTTGGTGAGGAGTTTACACAAATCGTACTTTTGTCAAAAGTTAAAAGTTGTTCAATTGCCGAAGGCATAGGAATTGAGTAGTTGATGTACGTCAGTAACGAAATACAAACGGATATACCATCTAAACAACTTGCCAGCCATAAGTAGTCTCCCAATTTGTGACTTATTAGCGCTGCACGATTAAAATTTTGTAAACTTTGAGAGTATTGTCCAGTAAGTAATTGGAAGTTCCCCAATATTTTCATTTATCTGGAATCTGATTTCAATTTTTGATCGATATTGATTTTGTAATTGGCCTTGCTTCTTTGCAAGTAATTTGCGTCTGAATGTTTTAGTTTCAAAGCAGTTTCATTTATCGCTGGTTTCAACACAGAATCTCCTCCTATGGCACCTGGTGATCGTAATGTGACATGATGATATTATTTGTAGTGTTTCTCCATGCGAAGTAAAAAGAGATCTCCGACAGAACACATAACATCATGCAGATTATGTCCGTTGTCACAAAAAACTTCACCGTTTATGACAGACTCTTGTACTTTTTGGGATTTTGATGAGATTTTGATAATGCAATGGCACATAACGTTTGGGTACTTACTTTGGAGAGTCGTTAAAAACTCGTCATCGTAGTCAGTTTCAGAATCTACAACTCCGATGACTATAAATGTTTTTCTATAAGGTTCAAAATCACTCAAAAATATCAATGAATCATCAGCATCGTCGTCCAGAATTGACATTCGAAAGTCGAACAGTAGTCTACCAGAGGGAAATGCCCTTGGATCAAAAGTGGCTTCTTCTCGTGAGGATTTGGTTGACACATCTAACAATCGCACTTCCCTCACCTCTTCTAAGTGCTCTTCCACATAGCTGTTGAACGTCTTGGATGTCCAATCCGACCCAATTGGCAAAATCAAAGTTTTGATTTGTGCCGGTACAATGAATTGATGTTCTTTGATTTTCTTATTTATTATTATAATGCAAACGACAGCAGGGATGACGCTTTTATTTTTTCAGTTTCAGAGTCCAAACAGCACCAACAACAGAAAGCTCTATATGGTGGACTGGTATTTTGCTTGACCAAGGAAACTTAAATAAACGTTAATAACTTTACTCAAGACTTCTACTCAGTTCTGTCAATCACTCTGCCCGATTACCTTTTTTCCACTTCTTTTTTTTTCATTTTTTTTTTTTTCAACTCCTCCTCGGTAACCTTACTAGTAGCTGTTGGTTTAAAGATCTAAGGTGATGCGTATAGTGGAAAAATCATCTACTCTGTGAAGTTTTCTCCAGTATGATAGGAATATGTTGAGGAGATATATATAGAACATAAAAAAAATGACTGATAACTCGTGTGAGGTGAAGGACATCTCTAATCTTATTGATTCCGTTGAGAAACTCTCTATAAAGACTAGCCATTCAAAAGTTGCTGACTTCCATAGTGATTGTAATTTGCTGCTGAATTTTAAGCATTATGACCCATTGACATCAAGAAATTATTCCGAAAACCAACCGAAGCTATGCACCAAAATGGAAATCATAGGAACCGTCATTAAAACCAAAAAAGAACAGACGTTGAAGTGTCATGATTACAACTACAAATTTGGTTTTGGCAAAGAGAACTTTAGCAAGTTACCCATTATCAACAAAGATTTAGTAGAAAGTTTTGCAGAAGGAAGATTATCAGAAGAGTGTTCAAGTAAATATGTTGGCTGCAACTTAAATAGGGGCCTTGACTCTTACATTCCGTTTTCTCCATATTAATTGGTTTCTATAAAATCTGCTGTTGAATTTCTTATTGATTACGAAAAGAACAAAGGCCCGATACTGAACAAGAGTGAGAAAAAGGATTCCAAGTTTTTGCATATAACGAGAAGACACCATCTGAACTCGTTGGCCATGTCGTTATTTTCTGATGACAAAGTGGAATTAGATTTGGTGTATTTCGACGGATTGCTATTTTTCCACGATGGAAAAGTCGAATTTAATGGTGTTTCCTCAAAAGATCATAACATGAAACAGATGTGCTACCATGGTTTTGCATTAGAAAGTGTATTAACAAGCGACGAAAAACCAAGTTTTAGTGGAGGTTTTTACGTTTTCAATAAATGTGTTGTGGGAGGTGACAAACAGTTTTTGGTTCAAGCAGAGGTGGATGCCATGCTCCATCCTGAAACTGAAATTTTTGCTGAAATTAAGTGCACTGTGCCTCTAAACCCGCATTCTCCATATCACGCAAGAAAACTTTTAAAGATGTGGATTCAGGCAAGTCTTATACCGGAAACAGAATTCGTGTTTGGTTATAGGGTCAGACCTAAAATGAATGTCCTAACTGACATAAAACATTATTCACGGGAAGACATTTTTGAGAAACTAAAGTCGTTCAATGAGGCCAAGCCCGACCGCTCTAATCGTTTCTTTAATCCATCAGTTGCAACAAAGTGGTTAGATCATATAATTGAAACGATTGATACAATTGTTCTTGATCACGTTGGTGACGAAACTGAGCCTGTAGCGTTTAAGTTGACCATTGATAAGTATCATACATTGGCCATTGACCGTGCATCAGCGTTGCCAGAAGGAGTCATCTCTGAGGATTTAAAAAAATGGAGAGGTTCATCTACATTAAAGGATTGATTTTGAGAGTTTGGGACAACTCTGGCTTGTTATCATAGGTTTATTTCATCTGTAAATGTGTAAATGCAATCAATCACCTTTGTGTAGTTATTCCCCGAGAATTATTATGTGATACCCGGTGCGCTTTTGCTAGCTTTGGGCAATCCTTAAAAAAAAAAAAAAAAGCACACACTGAGGTAAAGTGATTCTGTGAAAGCGTTACTGACACATTTGCCACTCAACCTAACCGTGTGTAAGATATTTAGCATAAGGAGAAACCATAAAGGCCCATATATCTGCGATCCACACCAAATACCTATTCCAAAGAATTAAACATGACCGGTCTATCGTTTGACAATTATCAAAGAAATCAATACTTAGCATCTCACTCCAACGTGAAGTTCCAAACAACATCTACTGGTACCACCATTGTTGGTGTAAAGTTCAAAAATGGTGTCATCATTGCTGCTGATACCAGATCTACTCAGGGGCCGATTGTGGCTGATAAAAATTGTGAGAAATTGCACAGAATCGCTCCTAAAATTTGGTGTGCTGGTGCCGGTACAGCTGCTGACACAGAAGCTGTCACGCAATTGATCTCATCAAACTTGGAACTACAATCCATGTATACAAAAAGAGAGCCAAGAGTGGTTTCATCTTTACAAATGTTGAAGCAGCATTTATTCAAATACCAAGGTCACGTCGGAGCATACTTGATTGTTGCTGGTGTTGACCCAACAGGTGCACATCTTTTTGCTGTTCAAGCACACGGTTCGACCGACGTCGGATACTACCAAAGTTTGGGTTCTGGTTCTTTGGCAGCAATGGCTGTTCTAGAATCTGAGTGGAAGGAAGATCTAAGTAGAGAAGAAGCCATCGAATTGGCTGCAAATGCCATTGAAGCAGGTATCTGGAACGATTTGGGTTCTGGTTCTAATGTCGATGTTTGTGTCATGGAAATTGGCCAGGACGCACAGCTACTAAGAAATTACAGAACTCCTAACGTGAGAGAGTTTAAGCAGAGAAGTTATAAATTCGAAAGAGGTACTACAGGTGTTTTGAAGACCGAAATTATCGAAGAGTATGAAATTGATGTCTCTGGGGCTTAAAATATATAAAAATGTCTTATATAGTCATTGAAAGTTTGTATATTTAGTAGCAATTATAAATTTGAAAGAAAAAAGAAAATGCTTTCAACTTCTTGTGTGCTGTGATGCACATTGCAGGTACCTTGCTTTAGCTGACAAGATCATAGAATTATGGAAATAAAACTTTATTTGTGGCCTCGACTATAGCAATGTGTTCAGTGGCGTGTAGTCTTTGCTCGTATTCTTCTTGGGTTTTTTTACTGCTGTCGATGACCAACTCTTTGACAATTATCGGTTCACCCTTATCGACATCTTCAATGACGTAGTGAACCATGCATCCGGCAGTGAATGGACTTCCTAGCTCCTTTGCCTTTTCGTAAGCCATATCAATGGCATGAACTGTTCCATCAAATGCACCTGGCAATGCAGGGTGTAGGTTGATGATAGGAATTGAGTTGCCCAATTTGGATAAAAAGGTTGGTCCTAAAATCAATAACCACCCAGCACAAACGACGATATCAGGTTTGTCTTGCAGGATAAGTGCAGCTAAATCAGCTTCAAACTGTTCTCTGGCCTCCTGTCTCTTGACGGTGTCATCTTTGGCAATATTTTTCGTATATTTGAACAAAGAATGGATTTTTGTTGGGATGTTCTTGTTTGAGGCTCTGGTCAAGCCATAAGAGTTTTTGGAAGAAGAAATCACAGTGGTGATTTCTGCATTTTTGATGACATTTTTATCAAGCGCGTCGATTATAGCTTGTAAATTGGACCCCGAACCAGATATTAATACAGTGATTTTCTTAGACTGAACTGTTTTAGCAGTTTGCTTTTTAGGTTTCTCTGCATCGTGGGAATCCTTAGAAACTTCTGTGCTTGGAGAAGTGTTTTTATAGTAAAAATATGATCCAAGGGCAACGATGGAGCTGACAATAAGGACTGCAGGTAGTATGGATTTTCTTGAATGTGGAGCCATTGGTTTTTAATTATGTAAATGTTTTCTATGGTTTACACACTTTGTGGATGATGGTTTTATTTGTATTATTATTTATAACTTGTCATGTTGGCTGAACATCATCAGGTTTTACAAACGATAATTTTTGACTCTGTGTATTGTGCTTTACGTCAAGAATGCTAATGGCATCTACATTTTTTTCTTTTTTTTGACTTCGGTATATGATCAGATGCACGTGATTATTAATGACGTTTGAGATGCCCAGATTTATGAAATAAAGAATATACTAATTTCATTAATTATAGCTCAAAGAAAACAACAGCCTCAGCATTGTGCAACACTGTCCAACAATTCTTTGATACCCTCTTTCTGCAAGTTTTCACCAATGAAAACAATTTTACAAGAGTCAACATTTGGTAGGGGAGCCCCGGGGAAAATATCAAAGGTGCTCCTTACACCTTGCAAAACTTTGAACTGTAAACTATTATCAGAAACACTGCGATCTAAAATCAAACCTTTTGTACGATGTATGTTTCCAAAATCATAACCGTCTAGACCAAAATTTTTCCAATGCAACTTCCGCAGTATGCTGATGAGCTTGTCGTATTGAGCCACTGTTGTTAAAGCGGGAAACTCAAACGAGAAAGTGGATATCCCAGATGTGTGAATGTGATCCGACTTTTCCTCATTGTGCGAAAAAGACCGGCCGACAAATTGATCTACTGCACTGTATGCATTCAAATTCAAGATTTGGTTCACAGTTTCCAACTCTCCAAAACTAGTTTTGATTATTGGGGAAAATTCGTTGATGGATTTCAATTTGGCTATAATCTCTTTTTCATTGGTACACTTGTCCATCTTATTCAAAAGTATACAGTCCGACATGCTTATTTGGCGCTTTGCAATGCTAGAGCATGGTTTCAATGTGTCCAATATGTGTTCTGCATCCAACACGCACACAATACCATCCAATTGCAATGTACTCATCAAACCCTCCTCCAACCAAAACATATCCGCAATTGGGCCTGGATCGGCCAACCCACTTGTTTCCAAAAGAATATAATCGATCTCATCACCAAGCCTTTCAACCAAATTTTCGATTGCTTTTACTCCGACATCTCTTACAGAACAACACAAACAGCCATTTCCTAAATCCAGCCACTCAGTAACGCTGCTTTCTTTCACAGGCTGTTTCGTTTCTTGCGAATTTTGCAGTTCTCTATTTTCTTTTTCTTCTTCTTCTTGCTGATTGTAAATGGTCATCGACCTTTCAATGTCACTTGAATCACCAAACTCGTTTAAAATCACTGCTATTTTCATATCTGTCACCCCCCTTTTTGTGATTTTGGACAAAAGGGTGGATTTCCCAGATCCTAAGTATCCAGTTACAATCGTGATTGGTATTTTTTTGGCTATATGATGTTTGTTTTCGTTGGCTTCTACAATGGACTGTGCATTACTTTTTGAAGAAAAATCGAGTTTGTCTAATTGATTATTAGCAGAAGTGATTTTGGCATCACTAACGATATTTTTACCTCCATCTGCCTTGACCTGATTCAAAATCTCCTTGATGTTCGTTTCTTGACCTGTCACTAATGGAGGAAGGTCGCCATCTTCGTCTTCTTGGTAACTATAGTTTTTTAACTTTGAGCTCATATAGGTGGGACAATGTATGTTAAATGATATTGTGATCTCATCTGTTGATCAGTTCATAAACGTATTTTACATACTGTCATAATGGATGCAGTTGCAGAACTAGTATCATACAAATAGTTTAACGTCAAGTGGAAAAAAAAAAAGAAAAAAAAGAAAAAAAACGCTAACAGGTCGCACCATTGACGGGGATCTGTCTCGACATTGAAGATAGCATTGGCCATGTTGTCAACATACTACGAAGTCGATCTCGATACCCACATACTCGAATATATAACTACCAGGACAATAATCCTTTGGAATTTCAGAGCGGCTCAGGAGTGCCCGTGTACAGTTACCGAATTATAATATCAATAGATTTTTGAAGACTTCTTCGAGCATACAAGATAAACAATTCAGAGAAATTTTTCAAACGCAAGGCAATAAAAAAAAACATCATTAAAACAATTACCATATTGGCACCAGCATACACACACGAACACACACATAGATGAATGTACTTATAGAGACAGCCTGCTCAGAATTAGGATACCTAAAAGTTGCGGAGCTAAAAGTGATAGCCAGGGCTTGCTTATTGACAGTGCAAGGTCGAAAAGCAGACATCAAAGAGAGACTTATTAGGTTTATGGTTGAAGCTCAGACTTCTATTCCTGCAGACCCTTTAAGAATTAAAGCTGTCCAATTTCTAATCGAAAAAGCCAAGACAGGCGCTACCGTTACACCTACATATGAGATTATATATACTGCACTTAGAAACGGACAAGATCTGTACTCGTTAGTTGTTCCAGACTTGAGCTCACCAGCCAGACAAGCGCCCTCTCAGCCAAGTAGTGATAATCAGACAAATCATGAATATTCCTCAGCAAACAACATATCTGCAAAGCAAACTTCAGCTCATAAACCACCACCTCTTCCTAAAACGACTAACGGATTGGACGTTACCTTCAAGCAAGCTCCATTTTATAAACCTAAGAGGTTGATATCAAAATCTATCATCAAGGCATCTAAGAACGTTCATGGAAGAGGAAGTGTACAGGCCATTTTTTTACTAAGTAAAGAAGAGGTGGATTTATTGTTGAACAATGACAAGTACAAATTGTTTCTCTACAGCGCCGACCATTCTTCACCTGTGAAAATCAACGTCGATATAAAATTTCCTCACCCTCTGGAGATCAAAATGAACAACAATGTGATTAAGGATAATATCAGAGGGTTCAAAAGCAAACCCGGAACAGCAAAACCGGCGGATGTAACACCGTTTACGTTCATTTCAACGGCCAGACAGAATTGTTTATCCATAATATATGCATGCACAAATGTGAATTTCATTCTGTGCTTGTACGTAGTCGAAGTGGTGACCCCGTTGGACTTGGTCACCAAGCAGATTGCTATGCAGCCAAAGATCAGCAAAGCATCTACCTTGAAACTTTTGAAGGAGATGCTTCAGGAGGAAGAGGATGACGAGATGATGACAACAAGCATGATACTTTCCTTGCAGTGTCCTATATCTTATTCTAGAATGAAGTATCCGGCAAGATCAATTTATTGTAAACACTTACAATGCTTTGATGCCCAGTGGTTTTTGGAATCACAGAAACAGGTTCCTACTTGGGTGTGTCCTGTCTGCCAAAAAGACATAAAGGTTGACGATTTGGGTATATGTGAGTATGTAGAAGAGATCCTGGAAGCTTCTAATGAAGAAACTGAACAGATCGAGTTAAACGTCGATGGTTCTTGGTCTGTGATTCACGATGATGACGCTGACTTGAGCGATGGAGAGGAAAGGAAACCTGTGATTGAAGACATGATAAATAATGGGGGCACCAATGCTTCGAACAACAACGACCGCATTGTGATATCGTTGGATAGTAGTGATGAAGAGGAAGAGGAAGATAGACAATTGATAGATGGTTTATCCACCAGGAACAATGCTCTTCCTAGCACAATGTACTTGCACGATCCATCAGTCGAAATTACCGTACCACTGCTCAATCCAAACCGACCGGGAGTGAATAACGCTGGAGTAATCTCACCTTCAACCCACTCTAATTTGAACAACTCTGTTATCATCAACGATCAATCTCCGCAAAGTAGAGTGATTGACGTAACATCCAACAGCGCGCAGAAAAACAACACCAATACAGGTCTCACAAATTACGGCCAAACCCTTGACCCGCAGTATCAATCGAACGGAAACGGAAATGGTCTGACACAAACTGACAATAACAACATAGGGAGTTCTCCCTCGCCTCAGTATAACGGAAACTTCAATGCATCACCATCTTCGTGGACAAATAATAACCAACAACCACCAGATGAACAGTTCAGGTTCCCATTATTTGCCAATGGAGTGGAGACTACGTTGAATGATGAAAATTCTAGCATGCCTATGTCCAGTCGCTCTGCGAATCCAAACTTTGTTCCAGAAAACACTCATCTTCAGGCTCCTGCAGTGCTTGAGCCTTTACGAACAGATAGCAATGCAGATTCTTTGTTGAAAGAATCTCATCAGCAAAGAAGTACTGTTAATCAAAGACGCAGAGCACCTGTTTCCATATTCATTCCAAGAAAACACTACTCCACTATAATCCCACAAAAAAGACACGCATCTGATTCATCTGCCGCCGCACAAAATGAAGTAATAGATTTGACATCAGATTGACCGGCGAAGAAACGTTAGCCATCATATTTACCACTATAATTATATATACATATATGTTAACGAATACACGGTATGCCTACCGAAACTTTGTTTTGGAAAGATAGGTATTTTTGACCAAAAAATTGGATCAACAGTTTTTCCTCATATTTGATCCTCTTATTGAAGAATGACCACAACACGACAGAGAAAATCACTGTTGAAATAGGGTTCAAGCAGATTATCTGCGTGCCCACAGCCCACCAGAAGAATCCAAAATAACTCGGATGTCTGCTATATTGGTATATTCCATTAGTGATTAAAACGTGGCTATCTTCTTTTTCTTTCATGATTCTGTGATTGAATGAGTTCCCACATGTAACCATAGCCATCGACCTAGCCAATTGCCCCATTATTAACAAAAAAACTCCAAGTCCAAAAATGCACTTGGTGTATATGTTGGATATGTGTTTGAAATTGAAGAAATATGTCTCTGCTATGCATTCGGTCAACCCAAGCAGCTGTGCTATGGTATAACCAGAGCCGTTTTTAAGCAGAAACGAATCACTGTCTACCTTTGTCGGATTATATCTGGCAGTGATGTAAAACTCTAGAAAATGAAAGATGCAGAGCGAGATGATGTAAACTGGAAATCCAACAAAGTCAAACTTTGGTAACAATGCGATGCTTAGTCCCAGTACAATTCCTAGAACGAAGGAGGTTTGTGATATATCATGCAATGGATTTTCTCTTATGTCTGGATAAACTTTGGCTCTTCCATGGTTTTCTGTGGTATCAACGTCGGACATGTGTAGTTTGTTCTCAGGTTTTTGAAGAATTTTTTCCTATCAATGTTTGTTTAGTCGATCAGGTTTTAGCGTCTTCCTATTACAATGTCACATTTGACAAACCTGCATCTCTGTTTTTTTTTTTTTTGCACATCTCAGTATCAGTTTTTTTTTCAACCGCATGAAAAGATGAATTTCCTATTTAGATAGATCCAATGGCTGTTTCAAATTCGCAGCTACATAATGTATAAAGTATAATATGTGGAGACGTTTCAATCGCATCTCGCTTCATTATGTAAAGTGTAGCAATTCAGACTGTTGCATATTTTGCTGTGGCATTTCGTGCAATGGGATAAGCTCGAGCTGTTCCCACATATTGAGCAGATGTTCATTAATCTTAGTATCTTGAAAAACCTCTTATTGTAAACGTTTTTGAATATTACTTTGAAGGTCAAGCGGTCCAAGCCCTCGATGTAAGAAAACAATGATCTTTTTGATGCCAATATTTTCTTAAGAGCAGTTATTTTGTTTTTATTGGTATTGTTTGATCTGTTATTCACGACTTTGTGTTTTTTTAGCATATTTTCCGGTGGTTTTGTGGACTTGTAGAGAATTTCAAAATTCTTGGGCAGCTCAAACCCCTTTGCGACTCTCTGCTGATGTAGTGACTCAGAAGAGTCTACCAATTTATCTTTGTTGACCCCAGTTAAAGAAGACAGCAACTGAGGAACAAGCTTGATATCCGCTGAGTTCTCAGAATCCAATTCCAAGAACCGCTTCTGCGAACTTAGTAACTGTTTTTCTGTAACCTGGCTTTTTAAGGTATGCTGGCTGTTGGTGTGTTCCACACTTTCATCATCTTTATCCGAGTCGTTTAATTTCTGATATATTTGCATTTCCATATCATCTAAAGAATAGTTCACTCTTTTTCTTCCACTCTTTGAACCATTTTCTGAGAACCTTCTGGCCTGTCTTTTACCTGATGTGTAGTTTGACGATGAAAAGTATACGTTTGGGTTGTAGTTTCTCTTGTCTATCTCCTGAATTTCAAACATGCTGCTGGGGTTTTTTTTTCTTTGGGTGATTGCTGTGTATCGTGTCTAAACAATCTCACAACAAATAGTTTAAGGTTGATTGACCTTCGTGTCCATGCAAACATCAAAAAGTGCGACGCGTAGCAGTCGCGCAGTGTCATCCGAACCAGTTCAGATGCCCGCAGAAACTTTATTCTAGATAGAAGTTATGGATCGAGACTATTAGTAAACATATATAATCATTACAAACAGCCAAACTCAGCCACCCAGTCTTCTTCCTTGGCCTCTGAAAGAGTAATTTTCAGAGATAAGAACCGGAGTTGAAATATCGGTAGCGGTGCTTGAAGAGGAAGGAGCTGAGGAAAAAGAGGGTGCAGGCGAAGTACCTAGTCTTCTACCCGATCCAGTCGATTTCAACGCCTTTTCCGGGTTCTTTATGGAATCAAATTTATTGCATGTGAAATCAGTAATGCTACTGAACCAATATGGGAGTATACAGGACCCACCACCATAACCATAGTTTGAATTGCTACCTAGTTGAAAGTTACGGTTTGGCACTTTTGTGGTTGTTACCTTTCCATTCAAAGATCTGGATTTCACTGTTTTATATGGTGTTTCCGTTTGACGCAACACTTTTATTTTGATAAAACCATACAATGGTCCAAACGTGTTTGTCGCTATACAATGGTATAAGTACCCACTGACAAGACCCAAAATCCCACTACTTGCTACAAAATCCCCGCCGGAAAACAGAAAATTCACGATCAAATCAATTATGCATACATACTAGGCAGTCACTGGAATGACTCCGAAATACTTAATCTGCTTGTCGTAATTGATGTTGCTCCAGCTATAACTCAAAAACATTTGCAAACACGATTCCAATCTCCAAACGACCGTTCCTGGAAAATAAAAGGTCAATAAAATAACTGTTATAATGTTGAACAAAAGGTAGTATATGTAATGGCGTTGTTTCATGAAGTATGTGACTTCTATGTCGTTTGAGTGCGAATATAGTGCGTATATCCTCATAACTGCATTCACAGGATTACTCATGTCTCCTAGCAAAAAGAAAGATGTGAAATATCTCCACCCTTGGAATAAGAATGGTTTAAAATTGATAAAAAGCAAAGCAAAGTCAGGGGCGATGTTCAGAAGAGGTAACAGAGTGATACCTACGGTTAATCCTAACAACACTTTCGTTATAGGTTGAATTGTACTCATTGCGCTAGAGAGGTTTTTTTTGGGGTTCTTTCTGGGTTGGTGTTTTAGTGGATCACATTCCAAATATTACGTGTGGGCCCTCTATTAATCACCCAAGGGGAAAAACCTAAGGTATTGTTGCGCTGTTTTTTTTCCCTGCTATTTGGGGTAGCTTCTGTATTTTGGTCATATGACTTCACTTTTCTTTTTGAATGGAAAAAAAAAAATGAGTAAACGTTTGGGCAAAAGGTGCCTGGCATTTGGAGATCATCGGTAAATATGGTTCTGTTTGGTCATAACATCATTCCTCTAGATGGTGAAATGGAAAGATAGAAGCCACCAAGAAACATACAGTCGTAGTTCTAAACACAGATATAGAAAATGGCTCCTCGTAACAATAGAGATATCCTAACCAAGGGCCAAAAGTACCATGAGAAATCCAAGAATTTCAAAAGTAAACAAGTGGCAGAGGTTCTTTTTGATAAATCATCCAGATTGGACTATTTGACCGGTTTCCACAAACGTAAATTGGATAGACAAAAGAAGGCACAAGAGTTCAACAAAGAACAAGAAAGATTGATGAGAATCGAAGAGAGAAAGAGAATCAAGAAGGAAAGAGAAGAAGAGACCGCCAAACAGTTGGAAGATTTCAAGAAGGGTATGAAAGACGTGGGTGACTATCTGGGAAGTGATGCTGAAAACGACGACGATGAAGACGTTGATGTGTTGCCTGGGTCTAAGGACACCGATGACGAAAGTGACGATGAATGGAAAGGATTTGAGGAGGAGGAAGAAAGCAAGAAAGAAGACGTAAATGACGACACAGAAACCGAGGAAAAGGAAATCGCATTTGAAGATCCAAACGCTACAAAATCAATCTTAAAAAGAAAGACAGTGTACGAAGATGCCACCAATGTCGAAGTGGAAACTTTGGAACCAAATGACAACTTTGAATTTATTGCTAAATTGAACAACGTCAGGTTAGAGCAGTCAGAAAATATTTTGGAAGAGAGTATAACGAGAGCACAGAAATATGCTAAATTTATGGGTATGCACGATGATGATCCAGAAAATAAGAAAAACAAACCAAAACAGAAGAAAAAGAAGTTTAGATACTTGACAAAAGTGGAAAGAAAGGATAATCAACGGAAAGCTGCCCAAAACAAAAATAGAAGAAAATGAGGTGTTTGAGTGCAAGTTCATTAGTGTATAGTAATTAACAATGTATTTATGTATGTATATGTTTACAGCGGAGTATCAATACTCATGTTCCAATGTTCGTATTCTAATCTTAAAAAGACCCATAACCACCTTCTTAGTATCTCCAAAAAGTGTTGCACGAAATCAGGTAAATGAACAATCGACCCAACAAAAAAACTCATTGCAAATGGGAAAAGCCATAAGAATCTCAACACAAAATCCATCATTATTATGGCAAAGTAGTAATTCTCATGGAATGTCAATTTTTCTCTTAGGAAAGAAAACTTGTTGAACCTACCCTTCACAGACAATAAGGACTTGTGATTGAAATTCATAAATCCAAACCCCCAGTCCATAGTACAGTCCCACCAGAACGTATAAATGCTTTGGAGAAACATAGTGGCAATTTGGAGATTCTGGTAACTATTGAAATGACAAAAAAATATAGCGTAATTCAAACTGTATTTGAACGCATTCCAGTAATTTCTCTCTCTGAGACATTGAATACATCTTATAGATACAGGTGCTAAACCAATGCATGTTAAATAAGAAGGATCAACAACAATTTGAAAATTGGCTTGCACAAATTGTACAATCGGTTTGGAATAGCTAGTCAAAGTGTCACTCAATAGAATATACAACAATCTATTCAAAGTGCTCGACTCGATCTGCGCCCTGGACAATGTTTTTCTGATGATTTTTTGAATATTTGCAGTACTGTTGGCATACAAGGTTTTGAGAACGTACGCGGTTGTTGCTATGCTGATTATCATGGTCGGAATACTCTAAACTTGATCGATTGATCTGGTATTTTTTTGAATGTCTGGGGTTTTGTTGTCTTGACTGTTTGCAAATTTGCTAGCCGTATCAGCAGTAGTCGTGAAAGCCCATAGTACCAAACCACTAAGGGCAAAAATGATGGAGTTAGAAATGAATAGTGTTTTCGTCAGTTTTTTGGCAATGTACAAAAGATGGTTAGTCATCAAGTCGCTATGCACTTTTTTTGAGCCATTGTATGAAGGGAGTAGTTGCTGCTGAGGTGCTGCACTAAACTGTAGAAGAGCACTCAAATTGGGTAGTCTCTGGTTCAGCAGCTTCAACTGAATAATAAACAACCACAAACCAAGAACAATCAAGATCGGTAGTCGTAGCGAAACAGGAAACAAAATCTGTTCAACATTTTGGAAATACTCATAGCCAGCCTCGTCACTCATTGGTCTTGCGTCAAGTTGTTCATATATTGAGAGGGGCTTCGGGTTATTGCGTAAGCATTTAAGATCTTTTTTCAATCAGGGAACACAATGTTGTTCGTGGCGAGAGATCATCATGTCGATGACCTCCTGTGACAATAACATTGACGTTTTTTCCTTCATATTTTTTTTTTTTTCATTTCTCCAACCTATTTTCCACAATGCTATGCTATTTTCTAGCAAAATTGTTTACCCTACAATACATTGATCAAGAACGTCTAATTACATTTTAAATATATAACTAGAAAAGAGTTCAGATAGTTTTGTTTAATCCTAATTCAAACACCAAAAATGGTGTTCAAACTGTTGTCATGATTAGCATGAAAATATTCAATCATCGTAACTCGTTTTTAGATACATATTTTTCGTTTACACTTCTAGGAAGTACAAGAGATTACGAGCCTACCAGATAGTGGTGAAAGAAGAAACCCACTTACATGATGAAAGGACTTTTTACTCCTGTAAAAGAAAAAAAAGCGTTTGATCGAAACTCCTCAGAGTAATTCAATCAAAACACAATTCAGAGTTCACATCATTGTAAGGGAGAAAAAAAGAAAAAGAAAGTAAAATAATGAGAGAAAATATAATGATCAGCATTTTCAGTGTTTGGCTTGTCTAATAAGTTCGTTCATTTTGCGAATCCGATTGGGGCGACAGGTGGTCATCTTTTCAAAATATTTTCTCTATATCTTATCGATTTTCAAATTCATTTAAACTCTAAAGAGATTTCTTTACATCAGGAAGGACTAAAAGATACTCAATAAAAAAACTCAATTCTCAACACCAGAATGCCCTCATTCTGTATTTGGAATACGCTCAGTTTATTCTGTTTATGCTTTTTGGATGGTTTTTGATGTTTTCTACTATATATTTTAAGTTTGAATTGGAAATCACGATGTTTCTTTATATACAAAAAAAAAAAACGTCAAATGATCAAACCGACAGTGAAGAAAGAAGAAAACAAGGGCCTCTGTAGTAGGGCTTTTTTTCTTTCTGTTTTTTCTGTTTTTTTTTTGTTTGGGGTAAAGTGATTCAACTCTTTCACTACTTGTAATGCATAGGGAGTCTGAACATGAGAGATAATTAGAAGTAAGTTGAAAAAAATCAAGAAAAACCAAGAACAGCTATAACACACATTTGTCCATTGTAATCATGACAGAAACAAGGAAGACTCGAAGATCTTCTCGTTTAAATACAACAATAGAGCACCAAGACCAGCCCAATACAGATGTCAAAGTAGAGAGAAAACAAGAAAGACCTTCAGTACGAAAAAATCAACGTAGCAGTAGCGCAACTGAAAGTCCTGACTCGAAAAGGGAAAATACTCACACTCCGCCACCAAGCAAGAAAAGAAAGAAAAATTCGAAGAAAAGAGTACGAAGCATATCAGATACAAATGACATTGCAGATTTGAGTGACGATAATGGATCTGAGCCACAAAACTCTGCAGAGATGCAGTTGATAGAAGGACTTCCTTGCTCGTTGGACATGCCTCCGAAAAACTATGAGCAGTTCTACACACACCCCCTTAGTATTATGGACTCTTCGGTTCTTTATAATGCTCTTCAGCAGTCAAGAAAGAGTTGGTTTCTTGGAGAAATGTTTAAAAAATACTGGTCTAGAAGTAGAGACGGAAGTAGATACCATTTGAAATTATACAAAGATGAAGCAGCAGAAACAAAACAGGAGGATGAGGAGAACAACGAGTCTACCACAAATAGCAATACTATGAACTACAACAATGGGAGCATGCATAAATTTGCTGACTGTACCATGGTTGCTGGACCTCACAGCTTTAGTATTAAATTATTTATTTTGAAGAATAATGAATTGGAAGAACTGTGGAAAACCAAACAAGACAATTTGAGAAAAGAGAAAGAAGAAGTTAGAGAAAAGCAACGTTTGATTAAGTTGAAGGAGCAAGAAGATCGGAAACTTGAAATTGATAATTTGAAAAAACAAAAACAACTGGAAAAACAAGAAAGGGAAAAGATGAAGAAACAGAAACAAGAGGAAAGACAGGAATTGAAAAGACTAAGGAGTATCGAGCGAGAAGAACAGAGATTGGAAAAATTGAAAAGGAAGGAGGAGTTGCAAGAGCTCTTGTCAAAGAGGAAAGAGGATGATTTACAGAAGAGGAAAGAAATGATGATGGAAAAGAAAAAACAAAAAGAATTGGAGAAAAACAACAAACGACAAGCTAAACTGAAGACATCCAGTGCGAAGAACAATGGCAGTAGTGACAAGAAAAAACAAGTATCCAAGTCTGGACAAAATGGAAAACCAGCGCTGTCAGCAGGAAAGCCTATTACCAAGCCGTTGTACACTTCTCCAGAAGAACAGAAAATGATCGTCAATTTAAACGAAATGGCTAAGTCAAATCCTGAATTAGGCAAATTGATGCTGAAACTAGCAGCACGTAAAGCGAATCAAGATGAGGTTGTGGTTTTCAATAAATATATGGAAAAGGCTAAAGAGATGGACTTTCCAGACGGATGGAAGCCGGTAGAGATTGAAAAAGGTGACAAGCAAGATTCCGACAGCGAGGAGGAATCTGATGAAGATGAAGACGATGAGGAAGATGAAGATGAAGACGATGATGAAGATGATGAGGAAGATGAGGATGGAAACGATGAAGCAGAGGATGAAGCAGAGGATGCCCAGAAAAAGAATGATAAAGTGAGCATAAAATATTCAGAAATATCTGAAAGCAACAAAAAGAATGAAATTGAAGAGCAATCCCAGCCCAAACACATCATCTCGGAAAGTGAAAATGAAGTCGACCAACCGCTAGGTGTGGAGAATAGCGAGTCAAATAATACTGAAACGTTACATGTTGTCACAACATCCGACACGGGTGATAAACAGAACGAAACCTCTGAGAATGCAAATAATGAAAAAACGGCTTCAACAGGAAAGCTTGCAGGGAGCACTGGTTCATCTGGTAATGATTTGACCAAGCCTGATGCCGACAAAGAAGAGTCTCCTAAAACAGAACACTTATCTGCTAATACTGTTATAGGCGATCCTAATAAACACCAAGAAATCTCGGTGCTTGTTGATGACAAACCTATAACGGAAACTAAAAAAGTCACAGAGGCAAGTTCCAAAACACCTGACGAAACCACCCATCGTAAGAATCCTGGAAACTCCAAGATTAAGAAGAGCAAAACCAAAACTGCTGTTATAAAGGAAGAGGTTCAAAAGCCCAAAGAGGACGAACATTTGTCCTTGTTTCAGCAAAAATATGCTGATAGTGCGGATCTTTTGATTGAATTCGACGAGCATACCACTGAGAGATATTTGTTTCCTAAAGACTCCTTCATAGAGTACAACAAAGAAGAGAACATGTATACTGTTTCCTGGATGGTCATCCATAACGCTTCAGAGTTATCGAAATATTGTGGGAAAATGAAACTGGATTTTGAATACAAAATCAACAAATTCACCTTATTTCCTTTGAAAGCTCTGGCAAAGGGACCTGTTCCTTTGTATTCTTGTATGACAATTCAATTGCACAATGTGCCAAAGAGATTCAGCCCTATCATTTTGAACAGTCGCGAATCAGATTTAGCTTCCACGCGAATCCAAATGGAAACCGTTCTAAAAAGAGGTCAGAGATTAAGTGGCTACAATCTGTGGTACCAAATTGATGCGTTTGAACACGAGGAGCTGGGCGAAACCTTGAGATCAAGCGCCCGTGCCTACGAAAGACTCCTTAGAGGCAAAAGAACAATTTCTAAGAGATGAAAAAAATAGTTTTACACACGTTTATATGTAGAGTATATCATTAATCACCAATGTACTACAACTCTATACCAAACCTTATGGGACTACTCCGAGGCATATTTATTGTCACTGTTTCCTCAGATAACGACTCAAGAGACCCGTTTGAGTAAGTGCTGTATGGCATAATGAGATTGAGCCCTGTGCTGAGTATGAAGTTGTCGTTCAATTTCTTATTCCACATCATTCTCAAGTTCCGTGTTTTCAAATCCAACCCTATTTTGTATCCTTGGAAACTCAGTCCAAATGATAGATTGCTTTTCAAACTGTACAAGTTAAAGTAGTACTTGGAAAAAACACCCACCATATCGTTGATTCTGTAGTCATATTTCTCATCGTTTCTACCAATTTCTTCCACTAGACCAAAGGTCGACTGAATGTGACCCATGAGTGGGTTCACGCTCATGGAAAAATATAGCGGCCTATCGCAATTGAGACCTGTAAGTGTCTTGTATTTGAAACTCAAAGAGCAGCTCGGAACCATATTCTTGAACCCCACCCACCATTCAGAACCTAACTGAATTTCGTCATCGTGTAAAATAAATGGCATGTCGGGGGACGAAGGTATGCAGAATTTATACAAGGAACGATAGCCCACCAGTGACTCGGCATTGGAATAGCACAATTCGTGACACTGATTTTTGTTTTGGAACTGGTAGTATGAAGTGAAGAGAAATTTTTGCTTGTTGCTCCACAGGTTAGTCTGTATTCTTGAGTTTTGAGAAAGATTCTTGATATATGTCCCTTCAAGAATTGAATAAGGAAAGTACATTTTTCCATAGTAGAGAGACGAATTTTTGTAGCTCATTTCGGCAGGAAGCTTCAATGCTTGCAAGCTTTCGTTCAATTGGGCTTTGGGACTGCTGTTGTGGTTCTTTCTGGATATTGTAACTCCGTCTCTGCTGGATGAACTCACTGTGTATTTTGGTAGTGAACTGGAAAGAGTTCTGTCCTGATGGTCACCACCATTGATAATAAGGTTGTTGGTCTTCTTTCGTCCATCTTCAGGCAGAAAAAGCCTGTAATACTTGGTGAAACTGTCTATATAATCATGGTAGGATTCTGAACTCTGTTGATGTGATTTGTGCGTTATTAATTTGCCATTGATTATTTCATGTATATACGCAGCAGATCCGTTAAATGAGTCGGCTCCTGGCCTGTTGGACAAAATCATCGATGAATATGTACATGGAGACGTTTTAGAAGAAAGAGAAACTCTATACGAAGTGGGCAGCCCAAAGTTTATCAGCTTGTTTCCAACGCTGGCAACGCTGGAGTAACTGAATTGTTCGTTCCATCCTGTCCTCTTATCATAGTCTCTTATCACGTTTGTCAAATACCAATCTGACATTTTTCTCTGAGGTTTATCTGGTTTCTTCAGTCTGCCTTAGAAGTACTATCACTGTATCGCCTCATAAGATTGATGTACAATATGCTTCAGGTACCCGCACGGTAGATCGGATGTCCTTTACTATCGCCAAATTTCTTTTTGAACCTTTTTCTGTCTCCGTGAAAAAGATGTTGAGAAAAAAAAAAAAAAAGAAAATTCATATGATGTTATAATTAGTTTTATTGAAGTGATATGCAGTTTTTAAAGGAGTGTCTGTATTTGAGTAACAAAGCTCAAAAGCAAACAATCACAACCAGCCAACCACCGATTGATCATCTATTTGAGAGTTTTCACACAGGAACTTTAAATCAACACTTTCAAGTACGACACCACCACTAAGTAAACATTTGGTTTTATAAAAATATTTGTTTATTATAACACTGTAAAATACATTGTACACTATATTATTTTCAATTTATAATCTGAAACCTGTACACTACTTATTTTATTAGGTCATCAAAAATACACACATTCTTACAATACAGCGATTGTTTCTTTATCATAGAGAACAAAAACACATACTTAGCTAGTCACACTTATACATACACTACTCATCATTAAAACAAACAAAAAATGACAAATCCCACTGAAGAAACCATTACTAAAGCTTTAGACAACTTGGAAATCGATGCTGATCCAATCAACTCAGGTTCTGCCGTCTTGGAAGAAACTGTTCCAAAGACTGCGGCTGCTGTCGCTGACCATTCCCAAGCTTATTTGTCTGGATATCCTCAAATGCACCATCCTATGATGGGGCTGCCACCGATGCCTCCTCACATGATGAACTATCCATTTCATTCTCAATATGTGATGATGGACGGTAACGTCAATGACGTGTCCGGTGCCAATGTCGGTCTGCCACCAGCAGACTTCAACTCATTTAATCCCTACTCAATGATCCATCCTGCAGCGGGAATCAATGGCGGGGCCAACAGCGAAAACTTCTGGTCATCTGCCAATCCAAGAAGCGTTGCTGCCTCTGGGGCTCCCGACGCTACTACAGGGGCTGTCAACTTCATGAACGAAGCCTCTTTCGCAGCTGCTCCTTCGAGTGCTTTAGATGACACAGCCACCGGAGACGATTCCATTTTTGAAAACAGTTTGAATCAACCTAAGTCAAGAAGACAAACATTTCACTCGGGATCCAACGGAGAAGCCTCTCAACACTTGCAACACGCTTCTGGCGTCCCTGCAGGTATTGCTTCTTCAAGAACTCAAAGCATCTCAATTGAAGGTTCGGACGGTAACATTTTTGCCGGTGCTGATGCTACTGCTTTTGCCAAAGAGGGGAAAGCTGACGCAGAAGCTGTTCCTCAAGGTTTCCACAACACGTCTTTTTCACCAACATACCCTTATAACGGCCCACTGATGCAACCAAACGCTATTTACAATGGACACCCAATGAGTGGCTCTCCTTTTCAACCATTTGCGTTCCAGGGATTTCATTCTTTTTCTCCTCTTCCATCCACTGCACACACTGGGGATAACGGTGATGCCGGTGCCTCTGGGCTTGGTGTTCCTGGCGACGAGTTTGGTGATATGCCACCGCACTCCGATTCTCCAGCTAACATGGCTTGGATGTATGGATCTCATTCACCTTACCCAATGGGCCATAACTCTATGATGATGCCAAACAATGGTGGAATGAAGCATGGTGGATTATATGGTAATGCCAATGTGAAAAACAACAGAAACAAGAATAGCAAGAAAAACAACTTCCACAACGGTAATGCCGGTTACATGAATCAATCAGGTGGTTCTCGTGGTAACAATTACTATCCAAGAAACAAGAATGACATGGGTTTTAACAATAACAACAACAACAACAACAATGCTGAAGGAGCTTACAACGGCAAGAATTTCAAAAATGAAAACTACCGCGCCGCTTCTGCTGCTTCTGCGAAATTTGCGAATGCAGAGTTATCTGATTTCATTGGTAGCATTTACTCTTTGTGCAAGGATCAACACGGTTGCAGATTTTTACAAAAACAATTGGACACGATGGGATTCAATGCAGCTGAGTTGATTTTCTTTGAAATCAAAGAACACATTGTTGAACTAATGGTTGATTCGTTTGGTAATTATCTTGTGCAAAAATTGTTAGAGGTTTCAAGCGAAGAGCAAAAACTAGAACTGATTACAATTGCAGCCCCAGATTTCGTGAAGATTTCTCTAGATTCACACGGAACAAGAGCTTTGCAAAAACTAGTGGAATGTAAAAGCTCGTTGAAGGAAGTAGAAATTATTCAAAAAGCTTTAGAAACACATGTTGTTGAGTTGAGTAAAGATTTGAATGGTAACCATGTTGTTCAAAAATTATTGACCAAATTGAAATTCGAAGATTCTCAATTTATTTTTGATGAGTGTTGTGCAGCCACGATGGTCATAGCTACGCAAAGACATGGGTGTTGTGTTTTGCAAAGATGTTTGGACTATGGCTCATTGGAACAAAGAAGTCAACTATGCGACACAATCATGGAGAATCTTGATGTTTTAAGCATCGATCCATACGGTAACTATGTGGTTCAATATATTCTAACCAAAGAGGCTGAATATGGTGAAGTCACCTATACCGACAAAGTGGTTGAAACGTTGAAAGAACAAGTGGTCAAATTGTCTTTGCACAAGTTTGGTTCCAATGTTGTTGAGAACATTTTGAGAAGTCCACGTGTCTCACACAAGATTGTTGAGGAATTGGTCAAAAGTGGGGAAGACAATATCTCCAAGTTATTGAACGATTCATATGGTAACTATGTTTTGCAAACGTCTTTGGACTCTGTGAAAGACACTGACAAAAAAGATTTGTTTAACAAGTTGAGTGCCATAGTAAAACCAATGCTTACGGGTCCAATTAGAGCTACTCCTCATGGTCGTAGAATGATTTCTATTATCGAAGGTAGTACAAGCACGCACCATGGAAATAACAACAACAACAACAACAACAACTATCGTGGAGGAAACAACAATGCTCGCTCTTCCAATGGTCGTGAAAGCCATGCACCACGTGTAGCTCCCTAAATTGCTTGCAATCTTGCAGCTATGACGACGTGTATTGGTGACGTCACTATTACCAATTTTAAAGTTTACTGCACCTCTGCATCTTATTACTTTGTATAAAAAAAAAATGTGAAAAAATTTATCTCTCTTTTTACTTCTTGCCCTACATTACAGTAGGATATGTTTGTTTTCTCTATTATAAAACACACTATCACTACTGAGATCCTATTCTAATTACAAAATTGAATAATCTTTAAAATGTGATTTCTCGTTTAAAGACTGAGACGCCTCGTTTATTTGCGACATCCTTTAATGGGGATTTCTTTTTTTTCTTTTTTCTTTTTTTCCTTTCTCGTTTTCGTTATTATGTCTTTGTTTACATCAGATGCTCAATTTTTCACTCTCTCGTTTAAAGAGTACTAACTACCCATTTATTGAAGTTTAATGACATATAGTCTAATATATTTGTTATCCAGATTCAATAGAAAGATGGTCGTACTTGTGTTATTACGTTTGATTAAATTCTTATACTATTGTTCTGGGGATGCAGATATTTAATAACGCAGCGATGATTCGTTTATTCTATAACTCCTTGGCTGTTTATATCTATTTTTCTACTCGTTCCTCTTTACTATATATACATACGACAGGAGAAGACCAAGGCATCACATTCATTTTGGTTTCCAAGTTGCCCAAAATATATAAAACAATAGGAAACTTTAACAAACAATGTCAACTACAAAGACGACAAAAAAAACTGCTGTCAACTACTTACCCCAGGGGATATATCTGAAACCAGAAGAAATCGAGTATGAGTTCGGTGGGCCCGTTGGTGTTGTCGGTATGCTGGTGGGATTTCCCTTGCTGATGTACTACATGTGGATAGGGGCCCAATTTTATGGAGGGTCTATCCCATTGCCATCCGGAGGCGAAACGTGGACCCAATTTTTGAAACATTTGTACAACCTAGTATTGACCCATGCCATTCCATCGTTATACGCGTGGACGATTTTCATGAGTTTCTGGGGGATGCAAGTTTTCTTCTACTACACTCTTCCAGGTGTTTACACCAAGGGTCAACCTTTGACCCACTTGAAGGGCAAACAATTGCCTTATTTCTGTAATGCCATGTGGACTTTTTACGTTTCCACTGCTATTATTTTGACTTTGCATTTCACCAACATCTTCAAACTGTACACCATTTTAGACATTTTTGGTGAAATCATGACGTGTGCTATTATCAGTGGGTATGTTTTTGCCATCGTTTTATACTTGTGGTCTTTAAACGTTTCTGGTGACTACTACAGAATGACTAGTAACCACTTGTACGATTTCTTCATGGGAGCTCCATTGAATCCAAGATGGGGTATTCTTGATTTGAAAATGTTTTTTGAAGTTAGATTGCCTTGGTTTACATTGTTTTTCCTTTCCTTGGGAACAGCTTTGAAACATTGGGAAATGTACGGCAAAATCTCCGGACCAATGGGGTTGATTCTATTGGCTCACTATTTGTATGCCAATGCTTGTGCTAAGGGTGAAGAACTTATTGTGCCAACGTGGGATATGGCTTATGAAAAATTCGGGTTCATGTTGATTTTCTGGAACATTGCTGGTGTTCCATTCACCTATTGTCATTGTACTTTGTTTTTGTACTATCACAATCCCTCAGAATACCAATGGTCTACTACATACAACGTTTCGCTATACATTTTGTTGGTCGGCGCTTATTATATCTTTGATACAGCAAATGCCCAAAAAAATGCATTTAGAAAGCAAATGTCAGGTGATAAATATATTAGAAAGACTTTCCCATTTTTCCCATACCAAATTTTGAAAAATCCAAAATACATGGTTACCAAGCAAGGGTCGTTTTTGTTGATCGATGGATGGTACGTTTTTGCCAGAAAAATCCACTATACTGCCGATTGGTGCCAGTCTCTATCCTGGGCATTGGCTTGTGGCTTTGCATCTCCATTCCCATGGTTTTTCCCTATCTTCTTTTTCGTCGTATTGATTCACAGAGCCTTGAGAGATCAAAGCAAGTGTGAAAAGAAGTATGGTGAAGACTGGACCACTTACAAGAAGCACTGTCCTTATATGTTCATTCCATATGTTTTTTAGATCTCTTTTGTATGTACAATAAATTTAGTTCTCCAGAATTATGTGTGTCACTGAAAAGTGACATATTATAAGTAAATAGACTGTGCTGTTTACCCTGCCGCTACGCGTTGTATGATATGTGACATATCATTTTTGTAGCTCGCTAGTGATATTCATATCAAAGAGCATATGGAGAGAGAACACCGAGTAAAACCACCACCCAGCTAGACCGTCAAAAATGGAATCAAAAACTATAGCACCAATTGAGTATGACATTCTTGGGTTGAATTACAACTCAGAGTACAAACCAGACACCGCGAAAACGTTATCCTACTATGATACATTAAAACATTTACAAGATTTGGAAATGTCCTCCAAAGTTATATTTGCACCTCATGAATTGAAAACAATGGCAGCAAATGGATTCAAGAAGAATGAAATTGAAAACATGAAAAAGCCCAAACAGGACCAGGAAACCCCACACAAAGACTTTACCAGTCTGAAGTATCACAACTATTTGGATTTACAAAACACCAGTAAGAACTCATCGTTGAACATCAACTCATTGTCCTCATCTTCATCATCTGCATCGGTTAATCCGCCAAACTCGATAATACCAAAACCAAATCTATACTCGCATCTACTCTTGAAAACGACAAATATTCCGCCATCAGATCTAAAACAGTATGACACATACGACTTGACCGAATATTCAAACAACAACGATATGAACAACAGTGATATGGATAAAAAATACGAAAAACAAGAAGCATACGAAGTATACATGAAGTATGAGAGCCGTGCTTTATGATATTCATGTTTATTATAAAGAGCTTTATGATAATACTAATATACTAATAGATATGTATATATATACATATAAATTTAATTAAATGTGTTTGTTTGAGAGCGTACTTAATCCTGTTCAGCAATGCTAACTAATCTTTCTTCAATCTGCTCGATGGACAATTGGAAAAAACCTTTATCTTCAGTGGCAACACCGATCTCCAAATCCTTCTTGGTGAAATCCGTACCTAGAACATCAATCATTTGAGTAATACCAAACTCAACTGTTTTTTCCCAATCTTCTGCATCAACGTAGTCGTTTGTGTTAGTGATGAAAGAGGTGGTAGTGTCAGTGTTGGTGTTTGATTATTTCATAATTTTTTTGAAATACTTTTCCAATGAAGTTGTCAATTCCTGTTGTTTTGGGCCGGTTGCTGTTGACTTATAACCTGCATAAAAACCAGCTGGATCATTTTTATAAATCAATGGACCCTTTTTCTCATCAAAGGAGATAAACGTCAATATCACACCTAGAGGTCTCATATAGGCTCTTTGAGTATACACTTGAGCCAAGTTGGCCATTCTCTTACACAACACGTCACATGGCATATCGTACCCGTATTTATATTTGAATTCAGAAGATTCAGCAATAGCTCTCAATGCAGCATTCTTGGAATCTGGAATAGGGCCTGTGGCAACCATACCGATGGAAGTAGAGATAGGGAAGATGTACGAAATACTTTTGCTGTCCATCAATTTGTCAGTGACTTTTTTCTGATTGATAATGACACTGCAATTGGCACTTCTGATAGCAATTGAGTTCAAGTTAGGTTGGTTGGTGGCTTTGAAAGCATATTCGACCTGGTATAGTTTACCCTCTGGTGAAAAAATAGTAATGTGTCTATCGTATCCTGACATGTTTTGTGGTTTTCTGTTAATGAGGCTCTCTCTTCTGTCAACCTTGCAACGTATGTATATAATATCTTCACCTTATTTGCCACTCAAACCGTACTCCCATCCATATTGGGGGAAGCCCAAAGGGTCACTAAGAAGAAGAAGAAAAAAACAAATCCTCAATCTCTATCTCAATCTTAGAAACAGGGTAACGTTTCTTGCACATAAAACAATCTGCCTTTTTTTTTCTTGTTTGTATTTTTTTTTTTTCAATTTTTATAGTTTTCACGGATTCTCACTGATTATGATAGTTGTTATTACCTCTATTAATAGGATTACTCTGAGAGACTTTTGAAGCAATTCTCATGAAATTTTATTAATAATCGGTGGATTATCGTGTTTAACTCGTGCTTATCGTGTATACATGATTCTCCCACTCAAACGGTGCAAGTTTTAAATATTCTAGTTTAGCATAAACAATCAAAGACCAATACACATGTAAACCTTTAAATCATTAAACAGAAGGTATATTTCCGATCAATAGGCTAATTTTGATCGTAAGCATTTGTTAATTGAAGAAAGAAAAAAAAACCTGATATACACACTAAAAGGATAATGACTGTGTTTTTAGGGATCTACAAGGCGGTCTACGATTATGACCCACAATCGCCAGAAGAATTGAAACTTGAAGAAAATGACATGTTGTATCTTTTACAGAAATCAGACGTGGATGACTGGTGGACAGTCAAGAAGAGAGTCTTGGGGAATGACGTAGAAGAACCAAGTGGTTTAGTGCCAAACAACTACATCGAAGAAATGCAACCAATTGGGTACAAGAAAGCCATATACGATTACGATCAAGTACAAAATCCTGATGAAGAATTGATCTTCAAAGAAGGTGCCGAATTTGAAATGTACGATGATAGAGATCCAGACTGGTTGTTGTGTAAGAAATTGGATTATAACCAGTATGGGTTTGTTCCTGGTAACTATGTGGAAGATAACAATAACACACATGGTGGTGGTAATACTGCTGCTACCTTTTTACCTCCTCCGGTAAGAGATGATAAAGTTGAAAATATGGACGCTCAGTCTAATTTGCAAAGGGAAGATAGCCCTCCCCCACCACAACCTACGAGACCAGAAGCTGCTACTTCTATGTCTCACCAAGATAGTTATGCTTCAACCAGATCTGAAGATGCTCCACCTCCAAAACCTCAAAGACCTTCAGCAGACCAAGACAAACATTACTCTTCATCGTCTTATTCAAGAAATGCTAATAACAACAACACTCAAAGATTCGGTGACATTCCTTCTCCATCACCATCTCCACCTCCTCCACAAGAAACCACTTTTAAGAACAATAGAAACAATCGTAACTCCAGATCAAATAACAACTACGATGATGGAGCTGAAGAACTTTCTGAAAATTACACAACTTGTAAAGTTAAAGAAGTTGTGGGTAGATAGAAGAAAGACGCCATATTGTCGATTGGGGACCAATGCACCATTGTTTTCACTTCTTCTTCCAAAAATGATGAACCACAACAATGGCATGTGAAAAACTTGATTTCATACTCTAATGAAAAAAAACATTTGTTCATGGATTTTTCAAATCCTGCAGCTTCCTTGGAGTTACACACTGGGTCAACTGCTTTGGCCGAAGGGATTGTACAACGTCTTGGTGAATTGAGAGGTATATACTCGTCAAAGGGTTTGAACGAAATCAAACAAGATTCCACTTCTTTCTCGACAAACTCCTCAAAGAGACAGGGTAAAGTCTTGTTTGATTTTATTGCAGAAAGTGCAGATGAATTGTCTATCAAACAAGGGGATCTGGTTTATATTGTGAACGATTCCGATTCAAGAGACTGGTGGTTGATTGAGTTGGTGGCTTCCAACGGAATGAAAAAGGGTGTTGTTCCTGCACAGTTTATCGAACCAGTTAATCAATTGTCCTCTTTGGTTAACAGCTCTTCAGATTCTAAATCCAACCATGATAACGTGGATTCGAGAACAAAAAAGTTGCTAAGAACTCTAACCGGTAAAAGAAACAAATCTGAGCCTCCAAAAGATACTGCAAACGATGATTATTTCAATTCATTGCCTACGTCGTCCTCTGCTAATAACTCAAACAACCAAAAGTTGACCGCTCAAACTACAGGGGCTTGGAAATCAGACAGTTCTCAGAATGTTAGCAATTCCAACAAAAAGAGTTCTTCAACAAAGAAAAGATCCACGTCGAACTCTTCTTTATCCAAAAAAAAAGAGAAAGAATATAAAGATGCTAAAAAAATCAGAACCTGGATTGACAAGAGTGGAACTTTCAAGGTTGATGCAGAGTTTATTGGGTCTTCACAAGGCAAAGTACACTTGCACAAAACGAATGGTGTTAAGATTGCTGTTCCTGCTGACAAATTATGTTTAGCAGATATTGAATTTGTGGAAAATGCCACAGGATTTTCATTGGACAAATATAAATTTGCAAAATCCACGCAAGAGCCTGCGGGACCTTCAGGACCATCAGAAAATGAGCCGCACTCTGCCAGGGACAAAGAGAAGGAAAGAAGAAGAAGAACGAGAGAGAAAGAAGAACGTGAAAGAGACAGAAGTTTGAGAGAGCAAGAGCTTGATGAGCTAAGAAGGGCTAGAGAAATGTTGGACGACGAAAGAGAAAAACTGAGAGAAGAGAAAGAAAGAGCAAGACAAAAAGACTTGCCACCAGTTAAACCAGCAAGACCACAACAAGGACAAACACCAGAACCTCTAAGAGACTCTAAAACTGGGTCTCATTCCAATTCGTCCAAACCGCCATACGATTGGTTTGAATTTTTTTTGAGCTGTGGTGTGGACGTCAATAACTGCCAAAGATACACTATCAATTTTGAAAGAGAAGACATAACTCAAGATATCTTACCTGAGATTCAACCCTCATTGTTAAGAACTTTAGGTTTGAGAGAAGGTGACATTTTGAGGATTATGAAATATCTAGACAACATGTTTGGGAGAATGCAAGTGCAAATGACCGGTGCTCCGACTGGTGGACTATTCACCGAACCAGATGGCTCACTGAAAGTCAACTCGTCATCTGCTCCTGTGATGCAACCTCAACAACAGCAACAACAGCAACAACCTCAACAACAGCAACAACCTCAACAACCTCAACAACTTCAACAACAGCAACCAAATGCTGTGGACGAAGACGCTTGGACAGTGAAACCTGCTGCCAATAACAACATAGCTTCACAGTCCAACTCCGAGTTTAGTGGATCTATGCAAGATTTGTTGGACTTGAAACCTTTGGAATCCACTTCGGCTCCTGCTCCAAAACCATTGAAAGAGTTGCAGCCAGTAAACATATCCAATACTCGCGTCTCTCAACCGCAAGCAGTTCCACTACAAACGTCCAAAACTGGAAGTGGTTTGAATATTGATGACTTGATTCCTCTAAATCCGTTCAAAACTGGTGGTAATAATGTTTTGCCAATGTTCATGATGCCAGTGATGACTGGTGGAGCTATGATGCCGGTTGCTACTGGGTCGTCAATGATGCCAGTAATGACGGGAGGTGCTATGGTACCTCAAACTACCTTTGGGGGTTTGAGACCAATTGGTACTGCAGGTAACGGTGGTTTTATCTTGCCTGTTCAAAAAACTGGGAGTGGGCTAATACCTGCCTCTATGACTGGAGGTGGTATGCCACTGACAAGTTTTGGAACTGGCTTCCAACAAGCTAGTTTCCCAGGTAACGTCATGCAAATGCCTCAATTATCATTTGGCCAGCCTAACTTTACGGGAGGAGCAGCTCCACAGAACACTTTTGGACAACAAATGACTGGCGGTTTTGTGCCTCAAAACACATTTGGACAACAAATGACTGGTGGGGCCATGCCTCAAAACACATTTGCACAACAAATGACTGGCGGTTTTGTGCCTCAAAACACGTTTGGACAACAAATGTCTAGTGGAGCCATGCCTCAAAACACGTTCGCACAACAGATGACTGGTGGAGCCATGCCTCAAAATACGTTCGCACAACAAATGACTGGCGGTTTTGTGCCTCAAAACACATTTGGACAACAGATGACCGGAGGTGCAATGCCTCAAAACACATTTGGTCAATCCCAAATGACTCAACAACACACGAACGGCTTCATTCCACAGTCGACATTTGGAATGACTCTGCAGAGAACTGGTGGGGTCGCGCCTATTCCGCAAACCTCATTTGGTGGATCCAACCAATTACAAGGGAACAATCTAAACTCAGCTATGCAAAACATGAACATTTACAACCATCAACAACCACTGCAAAATCATCCAACCGGTTTTGGATTCGGTAATGGACCGCAACAACCACTACAGCCTCAAAACACGAAGGCCAACTTATTTAACGCTTCTGCAGCTAATCCGTTTGGATTTTGAGTGAGGTTCTGTTTATCATTAGATATCTGCGATGAGTTTCTGTACCATATATAGATAAAGATATACACATTTTTAGTAAGCTATATATCAGCTTCTTTGAGCGTGTAAAAAGCGTGAAAAAAAACATAATCGTGTCTACACATGTTAAAATATACACATCTCTACATATGTCTTAATAAATAAATAAATAAACTACACCAAGCGCTTGGCAACAATAGTGATAGTGAAAGTGCCTTGAAAATGGTCATTTGATTTACCATTCTTGAGCAGTGTTTCCGTAAGGTGACTTTTTGGTCCCTCTGACTGGAATGGCAGAAGAAGAACCACCTTCAAAGAATGAAAATTGGACTTTTCTGTTGGCTTCGAATTTTTGAATAAACTCTTCTTTTTGTAGAGTCAACCCAATATCATCTAAACCGTTGACCAGACAGTGCTTGCTGAATTCACCAACAGCAAATTGGTCAACCAAAACATTACCTTCTGAATCTAGAATTTGTTGTTTTGGCAAGTCAACAGTAATATGAATACCTTTTTCAGCTAATGGATAGATTTTTTCAAAGATAACTTCTTGAGGAATTCTGATTGGCAATAACCCATTTTTCAAAGAGTTGTTGTAAAAGATGTCACCAAAAGATGGAGCAATGATACATTTGATACCAAAATCCTTTAGAGCCCAAGGAGCGTGCTCTCTAGAAGAACCACAACCAAAATTGTCACCCGTAACGACCAAAATTTTGGCGTTTCTGTATGGTTCGACATTCAAAACAAAGTCGGTTTCTTGATCTTTGCCATTGGCATCTTTAGAATATCTCAACTCATAAAACAAACCGGCTTTCAATCCAGTTCTTTTAATAGTTTTTAGAAATTGTTTTGGAATGATGGCATCGGTATCGACGTTGGCTTTGTCTAATGGAGCAGCAATACCAGAAACAACAACAAAAGGTTCCATAGTGGAAGCGGCGCCTTTGACGGCTGATGGTGGAATATCATTAACTTCATCGGCAACAACTTCTTCTTGAGTTTCACCTGATGATACTGGAGCTTTTTCGTGTTCATAAACAGCTTTTTGTAATTCGGCGTCTTCATTGGATTCAATAGAGATTTCTAGAGTTTTGTCTTCAATGTACTTGTGGTTTCTGATATCAACAAAATGACCAGCAATACCAGCGGCAGCAGCCATGGCTGGAGACATCAAATGGGTTCTAGATTTGAAACCTTGTCTACCTTCAAAGTTTCTGTTGGAAGTAGAAGCACATCTTTCTTCTGGAGCTAGAATATCTGGGTTCATACCCAAACACATGGAGCACCCAGCTTCTCTCCATTCAAAGCCAGCAGCTTCAAAGATCTTGACTAAACACTCCTTTTCAGCTTGCTTTTTGATCAAACCAGAACCAGGAACAACCATGGCCAACTTAACAGTGTCAGCTTTTTTGTGACCTTGAACAACTTTAGCAGCTGCTCTCAAATCTTCCAATCTGGAGTTGGTACAAGAACCAATGAAAACTTGATCAATGGTGATGTCTTGCAATGGGGTGTTGGCAACCAAACCTTGGTAGGTTAATGCTCTTTCCATACCAGATTTTTTAATTGGATCAGAAACGTTTGCTGGATCTGGAACACAGGCAGTAATTGGCAAAGCATCTTGTGGAGAGTTACCCCATGTAATTGTTGGGGCAATGTCAGCTGCGTTGATTTTAATATCGTAATCAAAATGAGCGTCTTTATCAGAGTGCAAAGTGTTCCAGTAAGCAACAGCTTTTTCCCATTCAGCACCGGTTGGGCAAAATGGTCTTCCTTTCAAGTATTCGTAGGTGATTTCATCTGGTTTGATCATCCCAGATCTGGCACCAGCTTCGATAGCCATATTACAGATAGACATTCTAGATTCCATAGACAATTTTTCAATGGATTCACCAGCAAATTCAATGACAGAACCAGTACCACCAGCAGTACCGATGACACCAATAACGTGTAAGACCAAATCTTTGGAAGTGATACCTGGGTTCAAGTTACCTTCAACAAAAATTCTCATGTTTTTGGATTTTGCTTGGATTAGAGTTTGAGTGGCCAAAACATGTTCAACTTCAGATGTACCAATACCAAAGGCCAAAGCACCAAAGGCACCATGGGTAGAGGTATGGGAGTCACCACAAACAACAGTGGTACCTGGTAAGGTGAAGCCTTGTTCTGGTCCAATGACATGGACGATACCTTGTCTGGCATCAGTCATACCAAAGTATGGAACACCAAAATCTTTGACGTTTTCTTCCAATGTTTTAACTTGTAATTTGGAGTCTTGTTGTTCGATGAAAGAGTCCAAATCTTTGAAATTCTTTCTTGAGATAGTTGGAATGTTATGATCAACAGTGGCTAGAGTACAGTTGGTTCTTCTGACTTTTCTTCCGGCATTGGTCAAACCTTCAAAAGCTTGAGGAGATGTGACTTCGTGGACTAGATGTCTGTCAATGTAGATTAAGTAAGAGCCACTTTCATCTTTGTGGACGATATGGTCATCAAATACTTTGTCGTATAATGTTCTAGCGCCTGACATTATGCTTGCTCGAGTTGTTTTTGTTTGGTTTGGATTCACCATCTTTTCTCTATTACATATTTCAAAATCTAATGTTGGCATTTATATACTCCTACTAAATTAAACTATTCGGAAAGATCAACAGATGGAAAAAAAAATTGAAAAAATTGAGTTCCGATACAGAACTACCAAAAAAAAAAAATCAGGCTAAAAATGTTCCCGGTAACGGGAAGAAAAAAACCCCTGATGAAATCATACCGGTCCGGTTTTTTTTTGATACCGATATTCACAATCACTCATCAGGCACATGACTCATCCAAGAAAACATATCAGAGTTCCAATGGAATGAATTAACAGCGATATCGGAAGGGCGACCGGGCTTGCTGTCGTTGTATCGCAAGATGACGTCAACTTTGAGAACACCCTCATTGTACTCAAAATCACAGAGTTTCTTTTGTATTCTAGCTCTGTTAGGGTTTGCCTGATTGACAGAACTATAATCCAACAGCAAAGGAGCAATGGATATTTTGCTCAAAATTAGCTTCATTTGGTCCACATCAAACACGTACACTAGCCCAGTCTCAGTTAAGAGCAGTAGGTGGTTGGAAACAAACTTTAGTTTTGCGATTTTGTATCCCAGAGAGATTTTAGGAACTACAAACCTCCCACTTAATGAAAAGAGAAACAACGAGCCTTCAGTGGTAGTAATGGCCCAAAGCTTGTTTTCAATCGACCCCTTTACGCAACTCACGACCTCTGGAATAAACTCGCAGAGCACTTTTTGGCCGTGGTAGTAGCCGGTGATTTTTGTTGGGTTTTCGTACAACGCGTCCTTGTCAAACTGAATCGATCTCTCTACTCCGTTTCTGATTTCGAGCACATACATATCATCAACATCTTTTCCAGCCCCTGCCAAAATACAATCTGCATCAGGAAGAGTGTTGGGAAACTCGGTGTATCTGGTCTCGACGTCTGCGCTTAGCACTTTTGACAACGTGCTTCTTGCATTCAGGGTCAACTTGCTCGGTTTCGACTTGCTGGCATAATCTGTGACACCAGTGATATGATCTGTGTGTCTAATTTCTTGTCCACCTTCTGAGTTTTGCAGAGGCTTTTCTTTGATACCCATTATCAGAGTATGAACACCGAGTCTTTGAACAGGATATGAATGTTTTGACAGCTTCTCAGCTAGTTGAAATTTGCTTCGCTTCTTTTTTTGTTTCTTAGATATGGATTTAGAGGCAGCTGCTGTCGCAAAAACAGAGGAAGATTTCATCCCACTTGTTGTCACATAATTTTCAACAAAAGAAGAAGCCGAGGTAGAAACCAAAGTTGGCGCAACTCTTTTCTTCCCATTACTTTGAACTGTTGCGTTTTTCAAAACATCTTTCTTCCTTTTGGGTATCAAAATATTAACTTTAACATTTTCGTCAGGTTTCTGTGTTCCAAAGTTCACGTCACTGTGTGGTGTTTGTTTTGACAGTAGGGAAGTCGCCACTGGGTCTTTAGGTTGAACGTCAAGGTATTTCTTTTTGTTTTTTTCCCTTTCCACGAGCGTAGACTCTTCAAAGACTAGCTGATCAATGCTTTCCGGGAAAGCGTTAACCTCTTTTCCTACACCATACCTATGCAAATACTCTACATTATTTTCTAGTGGAACGGGGATTCCTAGTTCGTTGTTAAAGAAAAAAATAGGGATGATTGAACCATCAAGAGATGTTACGATCAAAACGTCTCCATACTTATTCCAACAGGCGTCCGTGACTGATTTGGACACAAAATCGTATGCTGTAAAGATGGGCCTCTCGCTCATGGTGCTCCATAAAGTCAAAGTCTTATCTTGGCCTGCTGAGCACAAGATGGAGTTGATTGTTTCTTCGCCAGGTATTTTTTGAATTTTTTTCACTTTGTTCACCACTCTATGCAATCTTTTTGTTTGTGGTTTGTTTCTTGTTTTTGAAACTTCGGTTCCATTGTTGAGCTGTGTAATTTCTACAATATCGTCATCGTCTTCTTGTTCTTCTTCATCTTCGTCTTTTTCATCGTTTTCTTCATTTTCATCCTTAAGCTCGTCGGCTTCGTCTTCCATGTCTATAATTTCATTTTCTTTGTATTCGTCCACTTCGATTTCTATTTCTCTATCTGGTGATGTTTTCTTGAATAATCTAGGGTTGAATCTAGCCACCTCTGACGGAGATGTGTGTCCGATCAAACTCACGTTACATTCCCACGAACCTCTATTGATGATCGCTACGGTGGAAACCGGTCCATTTGTGGCGTTGGGGGCGGCAATATGCTGGCCATCAGGCGACCATGACAATCTTCTGAAATATGTGGTTATTGGAGACCCCTTGAATGGCTCAGTGATATTCGCTTCTATCGAAAAATGCAACTCTCCGTTGATTCTGTGATACCTGAATATTTTGACTGTTCTGTCATCTGAGGCAGTAGCAAAATATTTATTGGCTGGATCGAAAATAACACCTTTCACCAACGAGTGGTGCACGTCAAATTTTTTAATTTTTTCAAAAGTTACACCGTTCCAAACAATGATACTTCTGTCCAACCCCACAGACACAAGTAATGTCGAGTCTGGAGACCAACAGATGTCTTGGATGTCATTATCGTGTGCTGCAAGTCTCCGCCTTACCACCCAATGCTCTTCGTTGTGGTCTGCAGCAAATGCGTTCGTGGAAGGCTCATTAGTTCCATTTTCAGTGGTTTTCAAAGAGGATGACATGTACTGAGCAGCTTGAGACTTGCCCTCTTTCTCCCAAATCAAAATGATACTATCGTCCGAACCTGTTGCCAAATACTTCCTATCGGGAGAGAACTTCACGACAGTAACGGCCCCAGAGTGCCTGTTCATTGTTGCAAGTGCCTTGCTGCTTTGTGATTTTTCTGAGTCTGCACAACACTCTTTCATGGAGCTTAAGGACCAGATTTTCACCACACCGTCAATCCCTCCGGTTGCAATATGCTCGTTGTCGTTGCATATATCTACAGCGTATACAGCCTTTCTGATCTGTTGCTCAAAATGGCCTATCCAATCAGTTTTCAATATCTTCATCTGTTTGCCGTTACTCTTGTTGTTTTCCTTCACTTGATTGCATTCTTTTAGAACCGGGTTTAATCAAAAAACCAGAGACAAACACGAAAAACATGAGCTTATTCATCAAAGAGAAAACAAAACACGCACGTGACTGTGGCTTTACAACAAAGATATCCTAAAATCAATAAAGAAGCGTAGATGTGCAAAAGGAGTAACCTAGATTAAAAATGAAAAACAAAAATATATATACTAAATCTATAAAAATATGCAAAATTGTACAAAAGAAACAACTCAACACAGTAAGAATTCGTCTCTGATGGTTTCACCCAAAATCTTCATACCGCTCTCCATCTTACTTGGAGTGATCGAAGCGTAAGTGCCTCTGAACATGACCAAATTACTAGTTTCTGCAGAAGAGGATTTATCTTCGGTAGTCGGATTAGCCACTTTGAACCACGATCCCATGGCCAATAGCAATCCACGGTCCACAAAGACTTGATACAAATACTGTTCAAAATCACTGGCACTAGTGCACTCTCCAGATTTGTATTTTGGATGTTTGGTGATGTCAATGTATAAAGTGAAAAACATTCCTGCCGTTGGGGGTTGTGCTACTCTCTCTATATCTTTATTCTTGGGTAGATATTTGAACAAGTTGTCCAAACAACAGTTTCTCTTTTGTGTGTATTCCAATCTCATTTTGATCAACCAATCAACATAACCGTCTTGCCCCCATCTGTTTAAGATCCCACTGATGATACTCTGTGAAAACCCACATGTAGACTGGATAGAAACCTCGTGCAAATTCCAGTACGTATCCAGAATATACTTTGGGCCTATGATCCATCCTAATCTACAGCCAGGAGCAAAGGTCTTGGAAACACTCTCCATTTTGATGACTCTTCCATCTGTGTCTAAAGATAGAAAGGACCCACATAGTTTATCAAGAAAATCTTGTCTGGTATCGAAATGTTCCAATGGGTTTTCACCACCCACGTTATATTTTGGCATTTGTAAAAAGTAGTATGGCTCATCTTCAATCAAAAGCATGTTGTGTTTCTTGATAATGTTATAAATAGCAGGCTTTCTGGTGTCACATAACGTGATACCTGTTGGATTTTGTCCAGTAGGAATTGTGTATAGCAACTTTGGTTTTGGCAAAGAAGGGTACAAGTTGGCCCAATTGTTTAATAACATTTCTAGGTCTTCCACGATGATCCCATTAGTATCCATTTTGATTGGAACACAGTTGATTCCCTGTGCGATAGCAGCTTCGTAACTCGATGAGTATGTGTATTCTTCCAAAAGAATGGTGTCACCCACATTACAAAAAATTCTCAAAGTAGAATCCCATGCATTGGTAGAACCGGTGGTAGTGATGATATCCCAATCTTCATACAGAATATCATGAAATTTTAGTGTATGCTCTTTCAAGTACGAGACAAGTTCCACTTGACCTCTAGAATTACCATATTGCAAAGCTCTTGCCAATGGAACATCGATCCCGCCTAGAGAAGGCTCTCTTGGAATAGTACCGATCAAATGTTCATCACTGGTTTCCCCTTGTAAGTTCTTGATATTGTGAGTTTCAAAAGTCAATGATTGAACTGGAAACAGTTCAGCTGGAGGCATCCCTGCACCCAAAAAAATCATATATGGGTCTTGGAAATATTTCATTGTTGTTTTGATAGGTGAAGATGTTCTTCTCTTGGCTTCACTGCTGTACAGATGTGTAAAATCTAAACTTTTTAGCATTGTTTGAATGTGTATTGGTCGGTATGGTTTTGGGTGTTATTAGTTTTTGTTTGAATTCACTTCTCAATATTAATAAATTATTAAACTGATTTAACTTGTGAGTTGTTATTTCTAGTTTATATATATATATATATATATGTATATTATTTTATTTTCTAATAGTCCTAAGTATACCTCCTGAATAATACCGACTCTTTCAATGATCTTATCTCAAGAAATAAAGACCGACTCCTAGTGTAATCTTTATATCAAGTTCAACAATGATTGTCCTACGGTAACAAGCAAGTCGTTCCATTCGAGATGACTTCTTCGCCGATGATTAATCCACCGACTATCAACAAAGATGAGAGAATGTACGAAAAACTAGAATGTCGGAGTTATACTGCATTGTCTGCGTGTTTACACAGAGTGAACTGAAAAGATATTGTAGGAACCGTTGTTTTTTCTTTCTTTTTTTTTTTTTTCGATTTTCGGTTTTATAATTATTTTTTTTTACTAAATTCAATTAAATCTAAGATAGCCAAGAGAGAGAAAGTGGCACCAACATTCATAGATTTAAATATGATTGATTAAAAGGCACCGATGACCAATATATACTGATACATTCTCTATATACTGATGAATAAAAAAGATGAAGTGAGCTTCTTTTTTTTTGATTAATCGTGTTGCAATCTTGAACCTTATTTAAATTCAAAAAGCTCCTAAATATCAATAGTGGGGTAGTCCAGTGCATTGTAAGTACCAGTCGTTAATCACTAAACATGCTCTCTTGCTACCATTGGTGCACATTAATTTCTCAATAAACTGAGCATGGTTTACCCCGCCAGCTGATGACGAAGACTGCCCTAGTAGCTGAGACACTTCGTAGTCCTGTAGCAAGCACTGTTGCAACCATTTTTTACAATTCAAAGGTTGTTTGCTCACCAGAGTTCTTATTATGTCCGAGTACTGCATGACTTCACTTCTGTTACTGTTCAGTATGATAATGAAACAGTTCTTGATCAATTTGTAACCAAGACTATCCGTGGTTGGAGAATGGAAAAGCTCATTGATATACAAAACACATTCTTGATCATACTTTTTATTGTTTATCAACTTAATCCAAAATTTACTCAAGGGAATAATGGTAAATTTCTCTTTGATCACCACCAACAACTTTAAGAACTCGTTCAAAATAAACGGTTGGAAAAACTCACTTTGAATAATCAACCGCGGACTCTTCTCTAGGAAAAAATTTACAAATTCAATGCAGTTTTGAATATAATCTGGGTCGCTTAGGATTAAGTCGTAGTAGTATTTCACAATAAAATTGTTTAAGATATAATCAAATTCCTGTTTTTCCATGATCTTCATTGCGCACATGTGTGATCCCATTTTCGTCAAGACCTTGATGTTGAATTGGAAACATTTCTCAAAGGGACACTGAGTGAATATCATATTAACAAAGTCCATGATTTGTGGTATTTCAAATTTGAAGGGGAAAGGTTGTTGTTGCTGAGGATCTGTGGTTAGGTATTGTGAAATAATCAAGTCCGCCTGCTCGATCATCTTGATGTTGTTATTACTTATGGATTGAAATTTGGAAAAAATTAATGTTTTCAAAATGTGTAACATCTTATCGATCAGTATCTCAGAGTTTTTGCTAGAAGGAGACCAATAGTGGATCATGAACTGCTGGTATTGATAAATCATTGGATTCAAAGCATTGTTAGAGGTACTATTTTGTCCATTTTCATCGTCATCATCGTCACTGACGTTGCTCAAATCTATGGTAGTGGTGCCGTCAAGGCCTACTGAAGAGGATGAAGTAGGAGGTGCAGAATAACTGAAAAATGATAGTGTATTATGAACATGGCTACTGCTGTCGTCCTCATCGTCGTCGTTGAAAATCAACAATCCTTGGTTGAACGAATATATGCATTTCAACAAAGAAACAACGTAATCACTCATGTCTTGTTCCATTTGGAAGAAAGAGGCAGATTTCTCCATACACTCAATCACAATGTTTAGAAATTTGTCAATATACATTTTCTGTATATCACCCAATTTTTGAAATTTTGTAGTATCTTTAATACTATTTTTGTCAAACGACGTGATAATTGAGCCGCACGATCCTGAAAATTTCTCTCTCGATAATGAACTGATTTTTATACCATTTGAAGAAGTACTGGTTCTCGAAGAATCTGTTGGTTGTAACATGGTTTGCAAAATGTCCATAAATGAATCCAAATACGAATTTAGTTGAAATCTACATGTTTCGCACAATGTAGTCAACGTTTTACAAATCAAAAACTCTGTCTCCTCTGTGCTGTTTTGCATATCAGACAATGTCTTGAACAAGACGTCAATACAATGGCTCAATATTTCTTTCTTGTTATCGTTGATATTGAAAAAACTTGCCACTGTACAAAGGAAACTCGTGGAAGTTTTTATAAAATCTATTTTCAAAACAGGATGTGTCAGTCCTAGTTCAAGCATTGAAATGTTTTGTGCAATGATCTTGTTGTTTTCCTGTGCCAATGAATCACTCAACATCGGAGACTGTGAAAAATTGGTACCGTCAAATAACTGTTGTAGTATCAAAGAACAAACCTCCAGCTGGTATATGTCACCGTTGTTCTTTAAACTCAAATCCATTATCCTATTGGTCAAATGCGTATGGCCCATGATTGACCAGATCTGATCTATGAACTCGGTACCAATTTTCCGAAAATCATCAAACTCCAGGGCTAGTTGGGTGTCGCCTGTTTCGGCCACCTCTTGGAGAATCTTCTCCTTGTTGCTTAATGAGAATTTGGGGATGTAAATTTCTACACATTGTTGAAACAACTCAATGGCAAAATCCTGGTCGTATCTGTCGTTTCCGTGATCGTTCAATGATATGAAAACTTCCGCTAGGTCGCACCAAAAATTTAACATTTGAATAGAAAAGTTTTCTTGGATTATTGGAACAAGGGAGAAATTCGTGAACTGAATCAACATCTTGATGTGTTCTTGAATCTGTACGTTTGATCTGTTTTCTAGTAAGAACAGTTCGTTGCATGTCTTGGTCATTGAATTCGACAAAACGTTTGGCATTAAAAGTGCCAAAGTCTTTAAATCGTTTTCAAATAGTTCGTTTGTGATCAGATAGTTCATATATTCCATAATCCAGTTAGGATTTTTAACTTCAATGTTAATCAATGCTGTGGGGAAAAGTTGTTTTTCGAGTCTACATCTGGTTTCATAGTTTAACACAACTAGGGAGTTGATATCGTGTAAATGATAGAAAATGTTGACAATCTCAGAGCTGTATCTGAAATTGACACTATCATTACACATCAACTCGATCAACTTGACAAAGAGTTCTGTCAAATCAATAGTTTGACCAGACACTTGTGGGATCGTTTGAGAGTATTGAAACCAGGATATCAAAGACTCAAACAACAACTCGTCTGTGAAAGCATAATCATTTAGCAATTCATAATTACCCGATGTTGCTTCGGATGGAGATGTTATCAGGATTCTCTGTTGCAAGTTTTCCATATATATAGAAAGACCTGTGACGTATACGTTATCGTGGATTATGTGATAAACATTTGAAAGCTGGAAAGGTAAAATTCTTGTTGAACCTGTTTTCATAATTTCTTCTACAAGAATGGAAAGAAAACTAATTAAAATTCTATTGGAGTATTTAGAAAATTTTAAAAAAGCGATCAATTTATCATAAGGAATCACTTGATTCAAAAACTGTAAGATCGTGTCATAAGACAGTTCTCCGTCGTTTTTGTTGAAGATCCCGTTGATCAACGAATTGATTGGGTTTTTCCATCCAGTGGATTTTTTCGAGCCACCTGGTGGAGTGATCAAATCTATCAAATCTTTATTGATGTTGATAAAAAGTAAGGACAGATTTGACATCATTTTTTTAATAACAACAAAATTTTCTACATTTAAACCTTTGATATACAGATCGACGTATTGAATCAAGAAGTTCAAGTTTTCCAATAGTAGGACTTTTAAAAAATCGGAAACTCCATCTTCAGAAGTAGAAATTTTGTCATCGTCTAGAATTGCAGTTTCGGAATTTGAGTTTTTAGACAAGTAGTGGTTTACTTGAACCGTGTAGGTCAACGCACCAAAATACTTGCACTGCGTCGAGTAGTTTTTCTCCAAACTCAATAGCTCTTTGGCCAATTCCATTCCAATTTTTTCATCTTTTTGGAAAGATTGCAAATGTTGTTGAATCTCATTAAAGTTTGCAGGAGGATTGGGTTGGTACAAAGATTCTATTAGTTGAATGATCTCTCCTATAGACTGTGACATTAACTCTTTTTTGGCTTTTGATTCCCTTTTTTTTTTTTCTCCCGTTTTAGAAGGACCGTGAGTACTATATGTTGGCGATGGATATAAAGTCTTAATGATGCATCAGTATAAAAAACCAAAATTAAAAAAGTTTTTTTTGGGTTTTTTTATAAAAAAGTAGAAAGAAAAAAAAGTAGAAAGAAAGAAAAAAGTCTGGAAAAACAGTTTTTTGTCTTTTTTCACGAGGGTCTTTTTTTTTTCTCATGACATTAAGAAGTGAACAAAGCATGATCATCAAGCGTTTTTTTTTTTTCTTTCTTTAATTAAGAGATACATACAACTATATAATAATCAAAGATTTTGCAGTTGCTTTCAAGCCTATCAATCTGATAACATTACATATACATCTTTTAACACTTTTATTCACTTTTAAGAAATTTTCAATTTTTCTCACTTGGTTGGTTCTTGTATTGTAGACCAACAATTTATTGTTGATGCTATTAATTTCACCACTTTCTATAATTTGAAGTAATTGCCATAGGGGAACTAGACCAGTAACGATTGTTGGGATACTGTATATTACCTTTGTGTAGCCAGGAATATCTTCGTCGTCGTCGTCGTCGTCGTCTTCTATGTCTTTGTTCTTGTCATCTTGACTGGATAAAACTATTGGTTTTGCTTTAAAAAAATCATTAGAAAACATCGATGTGTATTCGATACCGTATTTGGCCAATGCTATAATTGATTCGTTGGCATGTTGAATAGCATGCCCTTCCTTTTGACCATATATCTTTTCTGCAATATTCACCAATGGTTTATTGATATCGTATTTGATTTTGTTATTCAAGGGCAGTTCGCAATGTTCTGTTTCGTCATCTTCGTCGACATCCTCATCCTCATCAGAGAACAACGGGGATGATGTTCTTTTTTTATTTAAAATTTGATTTTTTTCATTTGCCAATGCAAAAAATTTCCCATTTTCAATATATTTTTCCACTTTATTCAAGGGAACATATTGATTATTACAAACGTCTAATAAATCACCACCAAATTTTTTTTTGTAAACCATTTTTGGACAATCATCAATGTAATAACCTAAATAGTAATAATCTCTTTTTAAAATACTAACCATTGCCATTTCTTTTAATGCACTTATTTTCCCTAAATTCCATTTAGAATAATCTGGATCCCAAATAAAATAAACCGATGATATGCCTGTTGGTAAAAAATCTAATACTGCTAATGCAATCAATTTCCCTTTGAAATAATAACATTCATGTACTGGTCCATATCTTGTTTTTTTCTTCTTCTTATTACTATTACTACTCTGTCTTTTTTTTTTTTTTGTTAATTCTTCCTCTTCCTCCTCAACAGTAATAAGAGAATTTGCATATATCTCTTTCCAACTATTTAATTCATCCCATTCTTCTTCGTTCCCCATAACAACATCTTCAGCAAATGGAGTATGACAAAGAAAATTTTTAAAAGATTCTTCATCTCCTTCTATATCGTTGTGTACTGCTTGTTGATATTTAACAAATAGATTATATTTTTCTTGAGAAAAAATTGAAGGTTCAAATTTTGTATAAAAATCACCATTTGCACTAAATTTTTCAGCATTGTATAATTCTTTAATAAAATCAAATTTTTCATTATTATTATTATTATTTTTCGATATTATTTTATTTTTATTATTATTACTACTACTACTCGTAGGTATTTGACAATCTTGAGCATTGGTAAATTTTTTAAATCTTTTAACACATGTTTTCAATTCTTTTGATAATTTACATTGTTGTAAAGTAGTCCTTATAGTATATAACCTACAACAATTTCTTAAAAGATCAGGTTTGTATAAATATTTCCCAGATCTTCTAAATCCCAAATTACAAAGTTCATCATATTGAGCAACACTAACCAATTCAACATGAATACCCATTGTACAATTATCAATTTCTACTTTACTACTACTACTACTACTACTACTACTTGTAGATATACCATTACTCTCTTGTGTAGATTTATGTAAATCGTACCACGATTGTAATGCAAAATTATTACTTTCTGGTTTTGAACCTTTACAGTACCCACATTTCTTATAAGGTTCTTCTATATATATAGGTTTCGATATAATCAATCGATCAGATATTTCCATTTTCTATTTTTCGCGTATGTACGTGTATGTTTGTGTGTTTTATTGTGTGTTTTATTTAAGAAAGCATCATTAGGGATATATATATACTCACTTATACACAGAGGTGTACAAGTCAATTCCCTAATTCATCGAATTACAGTAATTTTTCAACTTATTGATGCACACATATATATACATGCGTATAGACACTTAAATACATGTATGTATATATATATATATATATATTCACACATAGAACTATATTACCAGTACATGCAGTAGTAGTAGAAGTAGTCATCATGTCATACATTATAAATAGGAGAAGAAGACGAAGAAGACGAAGAATACAAATACCAAATACCGAATTCAAGTTGAAGTTACCCATCGTGATCATCGATCGCCTTACGGGAAAAAAAAGAAGAAGAAGAAGTAATCCTACCAAAAAAAAAGATAAAAAATCAAATTTCAAATTTCATTTCTCTTCTTCGCCTTTTCTCTTCTTCGTCTTCTTTTGCGTTTAAAACAGAGAGAGAGAGAGAGAAAGAAAGAGAGAAAAAGTTCTTTTTTAACTCTTGATTGCTTTCTTTCTTAGTCAATGTCTATAAAAATTATGTGTTACCCTTTTAGCGCATTTTTATAATAAATTTTTGTTTGTTTGTGTGTGTCTGAAGAGAGTGACAAAAAAAAAAATAGAATGAATGAAAATTTGTGTCTGTGTGATAGATTGATGTACGATAAAGTCGATAAGTTGAAATTACAACAATTGAATATACAGATTAATATAATTTAAACTTCGAATATTATCCACTATATATATATATACACAAATAGTTATTATTAGAATGCTTGTTTTCTAGAGTATTTACACATTGCAAGGGTTCAATTACGATATTTTCTATAATTTATATATTCAATTGGTAATCATCTTCTGATTAATCACATATCAATAATAGATAAGAATATATAAATATAAATATAAATATATAAAACCATCAAAGATTTGATATATATATATCAATATATATATATACATTATATAAAAATACGTGATAGAATGAGTAATCTCAACATGGGTAGTAATAATAGAGATATGTACAATAGTCTGGATAAGAACGATGATGGAGATGGTATCGGAAGTGGTTTAGTTGTTAGAAGTGTAGACAGTAATGATGAGAGTAATAGTATTCCAATACCAGCATCTCTTTCTACTTCTACAATGAGAGCACATAATTTAAACGATATATCTGTTTCTGGTTTACCAAGTCATAAAAATGGTAATGATGAAAACAACAACAACAACAACAAGGATGATGATGATGATGATTTAATACATAGGGGTATGGTTCATAGTACTCGGGAAACTAGTAATACTAGTAATACTAGTAATACTAGTCATAATACTGTTATTACTGGAACAGATACTGAAGAAGTTTTAAATGATGGTAATGACAATAAAGAACATAGTAAACAAAATAGTTATGATATTGGTAATAGATTGGCAAAAACTAATACAAATAATAGTAATCTAGATCATCCACAATAAAAAGATTCAATATCATCAAATTCATCAACATTAAATTTTGAAAAAAAAAAAGTTGTTTTAAAACAAAGAACTCAATCTATGCAATCAGTATTGAGTAATATATCTTTGAGAAATCTGGTTACTAGAACTTCAACACATGATATGATGGGTTATCAACAACAACAACAACAACAGCAACAACAACAACAAAACGATAATAACAATACGTGTCATTATTACGATCCTATGAATGCATCCCAACATATACAGTCTCCTGCAATGACTTCTAATCTGAAAAGAGTTAGATCTGTTACTGCACATAATACAGCTATGAATAATATGTATAGTGCATCTCATAGTAATTCTGATAATAATAATAATAATAATAATAATATGGGTAATATAAACAGTAATGAGATTGAAGGAGATAATGATGATATTATAATTGGTGAAAATAAACCATTCAGAAATTACGATGATGATGAAATTAATAGTGATCATATTGGGAAATATACCGATACAGATACTATAGGTGATTTAATGGGACGTGGGTATAACGGTTTTAACAATATCAATAACAATAACAATAACAATATTAACAATCAAAATTCTAATGGAATGACAAATAACAACGATGATATAGAGATTAGTAACGATTTGATTGAATGGAGAAATGGGAGTGTTACTTCAATGGTTTCAGGACATTTAACAAATATTATGCGGAAACAACCTTCATCTTCACTAGCACTGAATCATCAAAATAATAATAATAATAACGAGATTAAAACTTCTAGTCATAGAAGTAGTGATAAATCTGATGATACAGATGGAGAAGAACAAACTAAAAAGCTAACCACGGATGCTTTGAGAAAATTGAGTATATTACAACAAAGGTTCAAACCAGTAAATTTTAATCCTACTCCTGATGATGTAGAGTCACAAACAGCTATTGAAGAAACAAGTGAAGAGGGAAGATCACAACAGCAAGAGGACGATATAAACAACGGTAATGGAGCAGGTGACATTATAAACTCACAACCTATTAACAAATCACTATCCTTTGGTGGTAAGAATATTATTATGGATTCCTCTATTGTTCACAGAAAACATTCCGTTATCCCACCTAGTTCAAATCAGCCAGATCTCATGAAAAATATCAACTCTATGTTTAAACAATCTCATTCGGTTACTCCTTCTACTAATAAACCTAATTCAGTTTCTTCCACTAATCAGACTGTAAATAAATTGGAGAATTCTCTCTCTAACCCATCCAAAAACAATTTTTCACAGATTGAAGAAGAAGATATTAATAGTAATAATAATAATAATAATAATAACAACAGCAACAGTAGAAAAAATAATCACAAGAACCCACATGCACAAAGACAATTGTATGAACCTAAAAAACCACTTTATACCCCAGCAGTGTTGAGAAATATTAGCGAAACGAATTTGAAAAATGACGTTTTGTTGAAAAGAGCACTACAACCAACCAATACCAACCATTACCATCACCATCACTCTAGAAATAACTTCAATGATTTGAATGGTGATGCACAAGATAACCATTCTGTATCATCCTCCCATTCTATTCCGGCATCAATCGTCTCGTCTATTCAATCAACAAGATCTTTTATCTACAATACTTTGTTCAATCAACAATCCTCAACAGGTTTCCAAGATCACTCACCGGTGAGTATAAAAGTGTCTAGAAAACACTGGGTCTCTGACGATTTGAGATCTAGTTGTTTCAACTGTCACAAGTTTTTCACTTTTTGGGAAAGAAAACACCATTGTAGACACTGTGGTGAGATTTTCTGTGCAATGCACACAAGACATTATTTATATTTAAACGAAAAGGGGAAGTTCGTCTTGGGTGGTATTGGACAAGGTGTTCTTTCTAAAGTTTGCGATGATTGTGTGGATAAATACGAAACCGATTTACAAAATGGTTCTCTACTACACAATAATGACGAGGTTGATGACTTGACTATTCCTGGTGTCAATGGAAACAACCAACCTAGAAAATCAAACTTAGCCAAGGGACGCAACCACTTCAATGCTCTACCTGAGGAAACAAATGGTAAAGAACACCGTCGTCTTGACAATGGAGATGATGGTAATGGTCACGAAGATGATAATGGTGACAATGATGATGATGATGATGATGATGAGGATGACAATAATGATGAGGATAACGATAACAACGATGTTAACGTTGAACGAGACCAATTTGGCAATGCTCAAGGCCAACAGAATCATAGAAATGGCGAGTATCAGGGAAACCCTTCAAAAAATGGATAGATTAATTTCAAAACAGATATTTTCAGTTCAGAGTCCAATACTAAAAAGAAAAATAAAAGGAAAAATAAAAAAGACAAGAGGTTTGATAACGTTATTGGAAGTGTTCCAGTTGATTGGAATTGGAGTTCTTTCTAATCGATTTATTAATTAGTTATGATATTTATTTATTTATTTATAGAATATAGAGACTCGTTTAAAAGTGTCGAGAAGAAAAATTCATTTTTCTGTTTTTCTATTTAATCTAACATATTTAAAAATCTTCTTGCTCAAGAGACTCGACGTTTTGCCCTTTTCCTGGTAATCCACTAATTCCTCATCAGCGGGAACATCCATACTTTGATGATCAATGATTTCAAAAGTAGAGCTCAATGAATCTGGTGAACTCTGTTGACTTTTCAAACTGACAACACTGCAACTTCTACTTCTTTCCGAAAAAATAGGAATATGTGAAATAGATGTATAGTCGCTATTCAACATCGACATGCCATCACTTTCGTAACCACTGATAGCACACAAATCGTCGTCGTCGTTTTTTCTCAATAATGGGTTGGTTTGGTCTAATGATTCATCCAAGTCATCTGTGTAGTACTCTTCTTTTATTTTTTTATAATCAAAGTCATCGAAAATTTGTGAACCCAAATCGTTCACCAGATCAGTGATTTCAATAGACAAAACTTCTCTTTTTTTTTTCAATGATTCTATACCTTTTGGATTCTTCATCAATAAATAAATTGGTCTCAAACTTTTGAAACTTTCAACACCATAATCGAAAATCAACGCACAATACGTAACAATACAGCATGCAATGTAAAATAGTGGGAATAGTTTGATCTTACTCACTACATTGGCATCTCCATATTTTGCTTCGTACTTACTACAGCATACGTGACTCAACAAGATAGACCAAAAACAATATAGGACAGGAGCAAACCCCATACTGATTAATATTTTCCAAGTAGCAATGACATCGTTCGCTTTGATCTTGACTGTTGAATTTGCAAGAGCTTCTTTAGCCTTTTCAGATGATATTTTTTTGGCCAAGATGAAAACTGGAGAAAACATGATATAACCTGGTAAACTCAACACCAAAAGAACAAAAATTTTAAAAGATCTAACAATCAAAATCAAAATGTTTTTGAACCAATTGTTGTATTGATCTATGGTTCCAACCAAGTGGTCTGGAAGGTTCAAGTTTGTCAACTCGCTATTGTACTGCAAAACGTTTTTTTTCAACCTGATAATACGTTCGTCGTCTTTGAAAACTTCATATCCCTGGACCAATCTTCTATTCATTTCAATAACAACATTCAACGGCATTTTGTTCTTCATGTTACCTAAGTATAGTCTTCTTGTGGCTTGCACGGCCATCAAAGTCTCGTAATCTGAACAATTGATGGTGACCGATTTTAAACCTTGTGTGATTTGTTCCATCAACTCTTGTACTGCATCTTTCATTGTTGCTGGATTTTTATATTTTTCCAACAGCTCCTTTGATATTTCAATAGGATACCCAAATTCAACGATAGCCCTGCTTCTGAACTTGTGTGCATTGAAATAGATCATACCACAACAAACCAATTTGACATTCAATTTATTGTACTTGGCCATCGCCCCAAGGGCCATGATGGCAACACCTGGTTTCAAAGGCAGCAAGTGAGTTCTGTCGTGAGACCCACCTTCTGGGAAAATACCTATACACTGACCGTGATGCAAGTGCTCGAAAACTTTTTCATAAACTTCACTTTGATCGATAGCATCGGCATATATTATTTTGGTTCCCTGTGTCAACAACTTGGATATTTCAGTTTTATTCATTTTAAATTCTTTTCTTAGCAGCAACTCGTTTTTACTAATGACCTTCTCTATATTTGATGAGCCCAAGGAGTTTGGTAATCCAATTAAACCCTTTGTTTGGAATTTAGTGAAATCGCAATTTTCATCACCAATCAATTTCAAATTGTTTGTTGGATCAATTTTCACGGTTCCTGACTCAACAGTTTTCAAATTGTCCTGAGGTCTTGCAACACCAATGGACATTAGAATTTTGGCAAATCTGCCAATGGCTGGTCTTCTCAAAGATTTTTCTGCAATTAGGAAACTAACCCTTCTGTTGACAGCTTTCTTAACACGGCCCATCAGAATAACAGGATCGATGAACTGATTAGCATGTGGTGCCCCAATAAATATGATAGGATCTTCTCCAGTAGTGTACTCTCCTTCCCCACCCGCATTGGCTTCTTCGCCGCAGACTGGCGTTCTGCCTCGTGGAATACGGAAGGCACCTCTGGTTCTGATTTCTCTGAAAAAACAGTCAAAGATGCTCATCATTATACATAAGAAACAGTCATATCCTCTTGTCACATATTTACTTGGTGGCTTATAGTTATGATTTGGTTCCAACTTTGGTTTTGAATCTTTGGCATCTGGTGAAGTTGATGACAACTGTTGGGCTTCAAGTTTTTTTTTGTCTGAAAGAAACAATCCTTCTGAAGCAGTTGCGTTGTTGTTCATCTGTGGTCTTTTTGCAGCAAAACTTTTGCGCTGTTTTTTTTTTTAAGATGCCTATAGCAAAGACTCGTCTATGAATAACTATACTCTTTCAGTTTTTCTCCAAGATAAATTTTTTAATTAGACTTATCTCAATAATGAGTTTAATAAATTAATTATAATTTGTATCTAAACCTATATATCTTCATCACTTTTCTGTTTTTTTTCAACAAGCATGCAAGGAGATCGCTCATTTATTGCTTTTTTGGAGTTACTGGTTTGGCCACGTGACACGAATAACAAAACTGAACCAAACGTTTAATCAATTGAGTGTCAGATCATGTCACATAGATAACATTCACAAGAAACACATTGAAATAAGATAGATTTAGTCCGTGTGAGATTGGCGTTTTAATCAATCACTTTTTACTCTTTTTTCCTCGATTCAAACAAGAAACTCTAAAATTAACAAAAGACATTTAATTCACTGAAAAAAAAAAACATTGGAACAAAAGCTCCATCACTTACCGCTTAATCAAATCAAAAGTGAACGTTTAACTAAATGCATCAATTCTGAAGCACATTCAATCCAAATAGAGCCACCACACCAGTAAAAATAACAAGCAAAGAGAAAAAAAAATATATCTCCGATACGGGGAGTCGAACCCCGATCTCCACGGTGAAAGCGTGATGTGATAGCCGCTACACTATATCGGATAGCAATTTTATAAAAGAAAACATTGCTCTACATTAATATACCGCACTTTCAAGTAAGAAACCCGTAATGTGTGTGTCTAGTTTTCCCCTCACTTTTGATGAAGAATAGAGAAGTTGGACTAGACCAATCTCCTTAAAGTATAGAGAGTCAAACAAGAGTACATTATATTAAAAAAGCAAAGACACACACACACACAAATGTCATCAATATTGAATAACTCAATTTGGAGTAGTGCTCCAAGAATAACAAAAAAATTACTCTCACTTCAGGTCAATAGTCTCCGGCTCTTATCGTATTACGAATTGTTCCCCAAGACTATTAAGAAGAGCCAAGATAAATGGAACATCGACTTAAACCAACTAAGAAGAGAATACAGGAAGCTGCAGTCTCTGGCTCATCCTGATCTTGCAAGTTTTAATGAGGACCATTTAGATAGTCAAAACGGGTTAAAATTTGACAGTTCTCTGGTCAATAAAGCCTATAATACATTGAAAACACCTCTATTAAGAGCTCAATATTTGATCGAATTGGAAACCGGGAAAAATTTGAACAACGAGACTGAAATCCGTGAGTTAAAGAAGACGGTGATTACCCCACATATTTTGATGGAAGTAATGATGATCCATGAGCAATTGGAAGATGCTACTTCGTACGATGAAGTGAAAAGCATTAGGTCAGAGAACAAGAGCAGAATGGAGGGTATTGAAACAGAACTAGATGATTGTTTCAACACGAATAAAGACTTTAACAGAGCTATTGAATTATGCCTTACTCTAAAATACTGGACCAATTTGGACCAAAATTGCAAAGATTGGGAACCCAATTCTAATGTTGCGATAAAAGATTAAAAAAGGTTTTATAGCAATTTTTTATATATTATGACATCGTATTATAAATCCTCAAGTTTGGGAATTTTAAATTCACATTTATTGTATTCTTCCCATTCTTCAGGTGTTCTTGGCCATTGTCTCAGCCATTTCATTCTTTGTCCACTAGGAGCAGCATCGTGTATCTTGAACCCAAATACCTTCAACGTGTATTGTAGAATTTTATTGTTTCCACCACTATTACTAGTACCCCCGTTGCTGGACTATCTATTGTTTGAACTTTCAGACGAATCCCGTTGGTTTTGCTCGGATATTAAAGTGTTTTTTCTGTTATCACAGTACTCGTCCAACTCTATGAAATTATTCAAGAAGACACCAGGGAAACTAGTACCCCAGTACGCACCGTCCAAAAACGCATGCACCGACGATCTTGGAGTATAAATATCTTTACAGCAGGGACAGTATAACTTGACAGTGGATTTCCCCAAAGTATCGTTTAGGCCACACGGCAATAACTGCATACCACTGCACAAGTATCTTGGACAGCAACCAAAATGCTTGTTGTCGTATTTTTCTGCCATAGCTTGTAGGCCATCCTTGGTTAATATGTATCTTGCGTGGATCAGCCCATATAGTTGAGTGGCGCAATGCTCTATTATGTTTTTCTTGTTCTGTCTTCTTTCATGAACAGATCCTCTTCCAGGTATGGTAGGGTTGTCACTGTTATCGCGATCCCCCATCTCTTCATCGAATATTTCGTCGTCGTCTTCCTCAGCCCCCTCTTCCACTTCCATGTCTAATATCAAGTCTAGCACTCTACGGTAATGTTTCACTTTAGACGATAGCCCTGTTAAGTTAAAATCGTCTTCAATGAACTCTATCGGAATCTCACAAAAATATTCATGGCCGTATCTCGAAATAAACCCGGAAATCCATTCTTCGTATTCTGCTGACGACGCTGAAGAGTTGCTAGATGTCATTGGTCACTGTGTCTGTTGAGCTTTCTTATGAGAGAGTCTCTTTGTTCTAAGTAAGTAAGATGTTGATCAATAACTTTTAACAAACTCTACCCAACGGGACAAATTTGTCACGATCATGTTAGAAAAAAGAACAAAAAAAAAAATGAAAAAAACAGGAGGGAGAGAGAGAGAGAGAGAGAGAGAGAGAGAGAGAGAAAGAAAAAAAAACACTGGAACGTCAACCTCTGTGTTCTTTGGTGTTTTATTGAACCTGTTTATCTAAACATATCCTCTATACAACATCAATAGAACAGACAGAGGACAAGCCAAAAACAAAAACACACACTTCATAATGGAACTACACATTTTTTTGACTATCTTATTCATCGTGTTAACTAGACTTTCAAACGTCTACAGCATTCCGGAATATATGCTACTATACCTGTTGGCACCTGCTGAATATAAAGTAGAAACAGCCAACTACCAATCCATTCTTAAGGAAAAAACCGCATTGAAGATTGAACAGAGCAAAATCAGTGCGCAAGACCACTATGCCAAATGGACCAAAAACAATAGAAAACTAGACAAATTAGAGTCTGATTTGAATGCCAAAAAGGAACTCTTAAAATCTTTCAAAACTGTTGTTGATCAGAGAACCAAATACATGAAAATGGCGTTGATTACAATTCCATATATTGCTGTTAAATTCTACTACGGGAAAAAACAAGTCTTTTTGTTTGAAGAAGACCATATGTCTCCAATGTTACCAAAACCTTTGCAATATATATGTACTGTAGGTTTCATGGGTGTGCCATTGGCCATTGTCAAAAAATTGACAGGTGAACTTTTAGGGAAAAAAGCTGCAAACAGTGAGGCTGTTGTGTTGGCCACGAACGGGGTTTCCTTGGGGATCTGGGTCTGGGCTTTGGAAAAGGTCATTAGCGAGGTGCTTTTCATCTATCAACACCTTTTTGCTAAAATCGTTGAGCCAAAGAATTTTGACAGTTCATCCATGGGTGACATTAAAGTGGAAGTTCCAGCTCAAAAAGAGCAGATCGAATTGATTGCACCAACAGATGCTGACCTAGATTAAACACCATTTCATAGATTTTATCTGGCATAAAAGAAAAAAAAACTCTAATTTTTGAATAAAGTACATTTATGTGTTATATATTTGTTTATTTACCTTTTCTATATCTGGATAACTCTTTACAACTCATAATTTCTCCTTGGTGCTTGATAATAAAATGCAACCACTCTTTCATGGCGTCAAAATGCTTGTCCTTGATTTTACATGATTTGATCATGGAGTGCAGTATGTATTTCAACCATATAATGTGAGCCCAGCCGATAGCACGCTCATCTATGTATGGCTCGATTTGTCTTAGTTCTGAATACACTTCATAATGAAGAGATCTTACGTAAAACAATGGGTGATCCAGCCTGGTAGACAGCGAAGTCTTAAGAGGATCTTTACCGGCAGACGACGTTTTCATAAATCCTTTACCCAATTTGTAATCAATGACGGTGACTTTATTGTTAATGTCGATTAAAATGTTGTCTAAACTCAAATCCCTGTGTTCAAACTGGTAATTTGTTTCCCAATCTGCCAGTATTGTGATCAATTTAGAGAATATTCTAGATAGGGTTCTTGGAGCCACGTTTGGCTTGTCTGTCAATACTTCCGATAGTGGACGTCCTCTGTTTTCCATTTCAAGGATCAAAAGACAACTGGCGCTATTTGGAAGATTCATCGAGTGGCCATTTGCGTTCGCCATGTACGAGTATCTTGAAGATTTGTCCCTCTGCGGTATGTTGGTAGAGATCAGCCAGCTCTTCAAAATCGGGCAGGCCCACTCAGATTGACTCAATTTTTTAGAGAACTTCAAATGCTTGACTAGCAGTGGTATAAAAATGTGGTCTGTTGAATCGAACGCGATCAGTTTGTATGTTTTGTTTGAGAGTTTATCCAGCAGCACCCTAGTGTTACCTCTTTCATACAGGATTTCACTGTTTTTTAGAATATGTGGAGGCAAAGTTCTACTCACTTCATCGACCTGCTCATACAGCTCGTAGTAATCCGATACCGTTATGTTTTCTTGAATGTTGCTCAGCGAGATAGATTTACTCAATCTTTTGTAATTCATATGGTCATAGTCTGGAACTACATTTTTTCTCAAAAGTTGAGAATGCGACAAACTTTCAGCGGTTTCAACCGGTTTTTCCTGATTAGTGACGGACTGAGTAGTTTCACCACTTGAAGCGTAATTCTCTGGAGTGGAACTGTTTTTGTTTCTATTCACGAGTGGCAATTCCTCGTTACTGTTATCGTTCAAGTGCACCAATTTCATTCTAATTTTATCTCTGGAGGCCTGGTCCGGAATAGGTAGTGAAATTGCTGTGTTCCCGTTAGGAGCAGCAGTTTTCTTTAGAGAGGTTTGAGATGTTTTCTGTCTAAGAGAAATAGACGAAGCTCTTTTTCTCAGGCTTGACATCGATGATCTGGTCTTGATCGAGCCATTTCCTGATGATCCTACCGATATCGTGTCGTCATTATGTGAACTGTTGCTATCGGAAAATAGTGATTTTCTCAAGTCGCTGAAAGATTTTTTATGTTTGGTGGAAGATGTGACTGATGATGTATCGTTGTACATTGCGGTGTTTGCAAATGAGCTGTGCACGGAATGATTAGATTTGATAGAAGTGTTCCCAGGTTGCAAATTTGGCGGTACGGAGTAGTGGTTAGAGTTGTGGTCGTTGAGTAGATTTCCCTCGGCAGTTTTGTGTGAATTAACTTTTTGAAGTTGAGAGTTACTATTTTTCTTTTTTAGAGTATTTTTTTCATTAATGTTTTGGACATTGATGTTGGTATTTTGGGTATTAACTGTGCTGATGTTGTTAGCACTCTCGTACAAGTTTATAGTTGATTTTCTTTTCCAAAACTTCCACGATTTTCCTGATGTAATACTAGTCAAACTGGTCAAAGAGGTAGACTGTTTCAGTTTCCTTTGGCTGTTCAATTCTTTTTGAAACTGCGGGACAACGTACGAAGACCTCGAGTGGCTCAGTGTCTTTGTTTGATTTGTGTTTCTTAATAAAGGAGACTCAGAGCCGGCACTACTAAAAGGAGAGGAATGAAGTGATACGTTTGTAGTTCTTTTGGATAATTGACTGTAACTTTTTTTCCTCTTAGTTGAAATGTTTTTATCATCATCCTGCTGTATTTCGTTTTCTTTTATATAAGAGTTGTTAGACGAGTGACCATTTTTAGATGACGGGGTATTGAAGTTGTCATGTTTTGATATTGATCCGTATTTTTCTGTACTGTTATTCAAATCCGTATTTGATGTTTTCCTTTTATGAGTTTCGTCTAAAGTTAATATTTGCAATCCCAGCAGTGCTGCAGATTCTCTTTTAGTATTACTTTCCATCGACATCATAATATCTCCATGTGTCTCTTCCACACTAGTTTGACTATTTGATGAAGAAAACAAATTTTTCAAACTTGTAGCACTTTTCAAAGATTGTAAACTTGAAGTAGAAAATCTTTTATTTCTTGTTTGACCCTCTACAGAGGAGACATTTGAAGTGGTTCTATAGTGGTGAGAGCTCCCATTTGTGATGGAACTACCTGAATGAGTCTATATATTGGTACTAGTTGTAGGGGTATTATTGATGTTACTAGGAGTGATCGAAGCAGTAGTGATATTGTTACTAACACCAGATGGATACCTTTTCTTGGATGAGTTACTGTGGTCAGACATGAACGATAAAGCACTCCATCTTTTTTTATTTATGTTGGTGTTGTTGTTGTTGTTGTTACTGGAACTCCCCGTAGAGGCCGAGTTTGTTGATGATTGTCTTTGAATCGATGATGTTTTCCCATGCATTGAGTTTCTTTTGGAAGAAGATGTTCTAGAGACTACATTTATGTTTATATTTTCTTTATTGTTTTGTAGACTGGCTTGTGTTGTATTTTCAAAAGAAGTATTGTATGAAGAATCCATAAAAGAGTTTGAAGACATAATACTTGTATTATTGGCAGTAGACATTGTTATATTAATGATATTTCTTAGTTTTACCGGTTGCTTAGAAATAGACGTTTTCTCAATTTGTAACGAGTTCGAATGTGCACTGTTCTGTCCTATTTGAAGAATTTGTTGTTTTCCAATCTCATCATCATCGTCTTCATTGTTTTCATCGCTTTCATCCTGTTCATACTCTTCTTCGTCTCCCGACACTTCTACTGCAATGAAGTTTTTAATAATATTCGGATTTGATTCTGAAGTAGTATCTGAGTAGAAATCAAAAGCTGAATCTTGATCGATGGAAGTGGCCCCATGACTTATTGTGATCATGTCTGTTGTTGCTTTTTAGGTTTGAGAGTTTGTTTCTATATATAAAAAAAAAAAAAAGGTATGTAGCTAGAGTGTTGAAAGTTCTTTCTTGGAACCTTTTCTTGTATCTGTTTATATATGAAGTAGACTTTACTACTTTATAGTTATTAGTAAACAAGCAAAAGTTAAAATCCAAGAGAATGCAGATATCTATAAACACGATTCATCCTTTTAGGATAGTACTCAACCCCAAAACGTAAACAAATCCGAATTCAAAGAAGTAAAAGAAGAAGAAAAAGGAAAAAAACAGTGGGCAAAAAAAAAAAAAAAAAAATAATGAAATCAAAGACGTAATGAAGTAAAGCATTTAAGAAAATATTTACATGAGTAAACAAAGGCTCTCCATTCTAGGGATAAACGTACATAAACAAAAACAAACATTTGACGAATAGAATGATTTCTAAAGAAGAATTATAGTGGAGAAGATTAAAAATTAAATTCAAAAAAGTAAAAAAAAAAAAAAAAAAAAAAAACCTACTCGGGTCTGTGTGTATACAGATGAAGGAAACCGAACAGTCTTTACAAGAAATCAAAAATGACCTTCTAAGATAGCATGTTATATACAGATGGTTCAATCGATCTACTTATATTGTATGTTAAACCATGGGTTTCTCCAACACATTCACAAGCGTTGGTTAATATAACTCAATATGAAACAAACTGTTCCATCATTTCTAGTTTTTAGACTGTTGAAAAATGGACTGGTCCTTTTTTTACATAAACTTATAGAGCAAACAATAACAACTCATCGTCAACATCATCTCTTGTGGAATATAAATCGATAAAAAAAAAAAACCACATCACTATTTTTGTATATCGCTTAATTAGGACAGGAATCAAAACAATTGTTGTAGAAAAAAAAATATGAAACTAAAGGAACCGATTCACGAAAAAAACAAAAGCTACATTGTTATAAATAGTTTGCAAAAAAATAATATGCCACTCCCTGGAATCGAACCTGGGTTTCAACAGCCACAATGTTGTGTACTAACCACTATACTAGAATGGCTACTATATTTACCTTTTCAAAAAGTGCAGGTTGCTATACTCTTACCAGCAAAGTGTCAGCGTGTGAATGTTTTTCTCTCTATTGCAAACATATTGTTAAGTGCTTTATTATGTGCTACAATGGAGATTATTATAGTAACTAAAGAGAGTGATCAGCACAAGTACACTTACCAAGAGAGTAACAAAACCATTCTCAAAAAGAGACACATTCGAACAATACTTTTCATATGAGTACCGGGGATTCAAAAGAGAGAGAGAGTTGGGTGGAAAAACAAACTGCTCATTATGAGGAATTGACGAGGCAGAGGTCCTCGTTAAAGAATGAAACAAATAACGATAAAAGCACTGTAAAAAAGCAATCTTCTGATGAGGATGATGATGATGATGAATTCGGAAACTATTCCGATGCTTCATTTGATGATGATCTAAACGTTCAGCCTATAAACGATCACCAAAAGCAGCAATCTGAAGAAGACCTTATTCAAGATACTATAGACTCGTTGTTCGATGTACAACCTGTAGATTCTAACTTCAAAGATAACACAAACAATGATCCAAAAGATTTACTAAACGATCGATCCAAAATCATATATGAGCAGTTGATTTGTTTACCCATTGAAAACAATCATGATATTACTTGGAGCAATTCACATGTACGAGAAGTTTTATACACAGTCTTAAATATACAAGATAGTGCATCATCATTGGATACCGTTTCCCTGGGAGATACCCCAAAAAATTCAATTAGAGGAGGTAAAAATTACGGTGAATCGACATCGGTCCAAGATCAATTTGTCTCTGATAGAACTTTGTTTACAAAATTGTTGAATAAGATCAATAGTACGATTCAAGAGTGTATAATGAAATACAAAGATGCTGATGAAAACAATGATGCATTGATGATTGTTGATTTACAAGAGACAAGAACGAATTTAATAACAGATATATCCACGATAAGCGATAACAAGGAGATCATCAAACTATGTTGCGAATTAATCGACATTAAAATAAAGCAGGCTGCATTGCTAAAGGATAAACAAACATACGAACAAGTAGTGACAAATTTAGTAGGACACACACAAAGAATAAGAAGAGATGAGATTGAACAATACAACAAGAAGCATTAAAGAAAATATAAAATAAATGCTTTATCATGGTCTTTTTGATGTGAGTCTTAGTCTTATAATATATACACATTTTATTTTATTTTTCTCTCTTACATATCATTTAAATACTCTTATAACAAGCTAGGTTCAAATTTAGGTTTTTTAATGATTCTTCTACCACTTCCAGTTTGGGTTTGTTTTTCAAAATCAGAAGCATCCTTTAAGGATATACCTTGTAAATCCAAATCTTTCAATTTATAGATTCTCACTAACCAATTTTCAGATGTGAAAGCTTCTTCAAAATAATCCAAATCATAAACATGAGAGCTCTTGATTCTAGCATTTCTGACTCTATCATTACCCTCTTGGCTAGTACCAAAAATACTTGGGAAATCGTGATAACTCATTTTGTACATCAAACTATTTTTCATCGTTTCACTAGCAACTTCATCAACTCTATACTGACCGTCAGAGGTGAAGTAGTTTGGTTCATGAATTTCATCTGGCCAGATCCCTTCAGAAATTCTAACCATCCACAAAAATTTGTTGATATCGTCACCACTGAAACCTAACAAACCTCCGAAAACCACCAATACGTAGTCAACGTCGTGTTGTTTATAGATTTCGTAAGCTTTCTTCTCTGGAGAAGCCATTGCTTTACCAACAATGGCAATGTGGGTGTTGTTCCAAGTGTTGTTATCAACCAATGTGGTTCTATCAGCCATACCACCAATTTGGTAACCGTAATCCCACCAGGCAGCAACTTTAGCATCTTCTTTGGTGTTGAATCTTAACCAGGCATAGGCTTCTCTGAAATCATCAATGTATTGAGGAGACCCATCTTCGTTAGTGGTACCACTTAGTAAGACAACTGATGGAGACGAGTAAGCATTAGATGTAACCCATGTACAATGGTAAACGAATAAATACAAGTACCCCAAGAAAGTACCGGAGACAATCAACTTAGTAACAATCTTGAAGAAACTGGCACCTCCACTCAACCCAGACTTCTTTCCATTCTCAGAATTACGTTCTTTCAATTTCAAGTAGCCATGGAAAAGATTTGATAAAGCAATAGCAGCAGAAACACAGATAATTGGTGTCATAGTCAACATTAATCTAACCATAACACCTGCGAAATAAGAGCATAGAACAGCATATGCGATGATGAAGACATGCTCATCTTGCAATTCTTGAAACAACAAGAAGATACCACATGGGAACAACCAAATCAAAAATTGGGTGTCAAAGAAAAACGACGGCCAGGCGGTAGGTTGATGTTCGGAAACAGATGCGATGATTGGAATATGGATCTTAGCATAGTTGGTGTCCCACAAAGAGTAAAATCTTCCGGTCCATGGAGCGATCAATCCAAAGTAGGTCAATCCAAAGACACCCAAGATACCAAACATGATCAATAAAACAACTGAGGTTCTTAAGAAAGCTTTGAAGTTGTCACTACTGATCTTAGATTTGATGTAATCCCCAATCATAAAAAATTGTAATAGCCCGAAAACACCTAAAGCAGCCATATGATCATTGGAACTGATAGGTAAAAACCCAACAAAAGGGATTTGCATAGAACTCAATGTACCTATACAGTACCAGGTACAGTAGGCACTATAAATTTTGTGGGTATATCTACCCATTAGCAATAGAATGAAAACGTGCAAAGGAATGATGTTGGTAATAAAAACATACCCACCCCAAGCACTCACCATGTAGAAATAAGCCAAGGCTGCAAAAGTTCCCCATGCAATAGAACCTGTCTTAATCGCTTTGATCCACAAGTAAAACGCAACCATCAATAGCGTAATTGCAATGGCCTCGTTATCGTACGAACCGGCAACACTTCTACTGATATAACCAGGTGCAATGGCAATAAACCCAGCACTTAAAAATGCAGCAATTTCGTCATTATGGTAACAAGCCTTGGTAAAATAGTAGGTTGCAATTGCAGTCAATCCACTGAATGCAGGTGCAAACAACACACAGATGTTTCTGATGTCAATTGGCAAACCTAAATAGTTGTTCAAAATGTGCCAGACTAACCCACTGGTGGTCATTAGCCCTGGATATAGAGTACCACCTGTGACTCTTCCCAAAGGATACCAAGTTCTGTCATCAAACCAATTTAAGAACTTGTGGAAACCATTGGCAACCAAGTATTTGGTGGCTCTGAAATTGAACCACGGATCAAACTCGTGAATAATAGATTCAAATCTGATCACTGAGAATAATCTAGCGGATGTTGCTGCCCCCACTATACATATAAAAATTACCATTTTCAACGCTGTGGAAAACGTTTTCATTAGTTTAATATTATCAACCATCTTTAGAAAGAAAGAAAAAAACTGCTCTGTTTAAGGTGTATTGAATGTGTTGTTATAAAATCGTGCTTATGTATGATTCTCTTCTATAACACAGTCAGCTGAAATGATGTTTAGGTAAACAATGGCTTTTGGTTTCTCTTAACTGAGGGTTTCTAAAATTCAAGTGAAGGGAGTTTAGAAGGGAACATGAAAGTCCTACTTAATAGAAGTAACAAACCCTACTTCGGTTGTTATACAGGTCCGGTGTTCTAAGGACAACAAGTGAAGAAAAAAGACAGTGCGATGAAAGAGGAAGAAAAAAATCTTCATCACGGCAACACGAGTATAGGAAATGGTAAATTTCTATTTTTAAAATTGCTTTCCGATATAGTGTAGCGGCTATCACATCACGCTTTCACCGTGGAAATCGGGGTTCGACTCCCCGTATCGGAGTTTTTTTTTATATATTATATATATGTATATGAAGCTGTATATTGGTAGGATTTTGATTGTCTCTATGAAGATATCATTCTAACTCGTTTTGTGTGCACCAGTAAACCCAGGCAACATGGCAGCAAAATCTTCATCCACATATCTGTGAGGGTTCGTTCTACCGATGTCGTCAATCTGATGCACGATTTCATCAAGTAACGTCTTGTAGTGGACATTTGATGTGATTCTTTCTGGTTTTACTGATCTTGGAATGGCCACAATCTTTTTGGCGATTAAATATGAAAATATTACCTCACTCGGGTCCAAATCAAGTGATTTGCTTAGCTCAGCAATTAGCGGTAGTCGTAAGACTGGAGCCCCGCTCGAACCAAGCGGCGAATAAGCAATGACGGCAATGCCATTTTCGGAGCAACATTCCAATAACTCTAATTGAGGGAGTTGAGGAGTTAGCTCTACTTGGTTGATAGATGGCACTGTTTTGATGGTTGTATCGCTCAAGAGTTTTTCTATGTGCAAAGGCGCGTAATTCGATACTCCAATGGATCTCACTCTGTGGTCGTTCTTGTCTAAATATATCTTTTCTAATTGTTGATAAGTTTCCAAAAAATCACCTTCACAACTGTACATTTGGTTTCCATCAGCATCTTTAGGTAAATCAATAACCTCGCCAGTCTCTTTATTTTCCACATACGGAAAGTTAAATGGCCAGTGTTGTAAAACTAAGTCAACATAATCAAGCTGTAGCCTTTCCAACGACCCGTTAATTGATTTATCAACCCTATTCCAAAAATTAGGCCACACTTTAGTTGTGATAAATATGTCCTTTCTTTCCACAACACCTTCTTCAAATAGCTCTTTCAAGGCTTCTCCGATAACACCCTCCGTTTTGTAGTAATACGCAGTATCGATGTATCTGTAGCCTGCCTTTACTGCAACCTTAACTGTTTGTTTGGCCAAAGCGAGCCTGTCTTGCAAATATGCGGTCCCTAAACCTAACGCGGGAATGGTTTCTCCATTGTTCAATTTGAAATCAACTGAGGTAGCCAAGTGTTTTTGGTTCATTGTTGGTCGTACTTACTGCTTTTGCTCATGCATAGATAAAAAAATGATTAAATTAGAGAATCGCTTTTCAATCTTACTTTAAGCATATCAAGTATTTATATACCCTATGATATTGACAAGAGCTGTCTATTTTTAACTTCGTGGTCAAGGACCCCCACCCTTCATAATCAATTTAATAAAAATACCCTAAAAATTGAAACATATTTTTTCAGCAAAGACTCAATGAATTCGTTTTATTTATTAAATATTTTCCAACCGCATGTCTAAAATTGAAGAGCTATAAAGAGTAAGCCATGGTTGTTTTCTTAGTACCGCGTGAGTAGTATGAGCGTTGTACTGTCAATTGTACTAATGACAAATTTTTGAAATGTGCCATTTTCAAGACTGGGTCACTGAAAAGGGGGCATACGTGTACGGTAGACATGAGTAGTCCGGGACTACCAAAGTCACTGAGTTCCGTCAACAATTGACCACATAAATACACATAGAATCAATGTGCTAAAAAAAAAGTGATCATAATGGTTTAGTTATATATTAAATGTATATTTATGTGTTGGAGGTTTTACTTATCCCGGTAAAGCCAGGAATGACAGCAGCAAAATCTTCATCGATGTGTCTGTAAGGGTCGGTTCTTCCGATGTCGTCGATCTTGTCAATAATTTCTTGTGACAATTGGATGTAGTGAATATTGGATCTAACTCTATCAGGGTTCATCGATCTTGGGATTACCACAACATTTTTGGAAATCAAATACGAGTTGACAACTTCATTAGTGCTCAAATCAAGAGATTTGCTCAACTCGTTGATCAAAGGCAACTTCAAAATCGGAGCACCAGTTGAGCCGATTGGAGAGTAACCAGTCATGACAATTCCTTTAGATTGGCAGTAGCTAACCAATTCCAGTTGCGGATTTTGTGGGTTTAGTTCGACTTGATTGATAGCTGGAACAGTCTTAATGGTTGGATCAGCAAACATATTTTCTAAATATTCGATAACGTAATTAGAAACACCAATAGATCTAATTCTGCTGTCCTTTTCATCTAGGTAGATTTTTTCCAACTGTCTGTAAGTTTCCAAGAAATCACCGTTTTTCTCGTACATTTGTTTCCCATTTTCATCTTTTGGTTTGTCGATTAAAACACCAGTTTCTTTATTATGAACGAATGGGAAGCACAATGGCCAATGTTGCAGTGCCAAATCGACGTAGTCTAGTTTTAATCTTTTCAAAGAGTCGTTGATTGACTCTTCCACTTTGTTCCAGTAATTTGGCCAAACTTTCGTGGTCACGAATAACTCTTCTCTGGTGACAACGCCTTCTTCAAAAAGTTCTTGTAGAGCTTCACCGATGGCTTCTTCGGTTTTGTAGTAGTAAGCAGTGTCGATGTGTCTGTAGCCTGCCTTTACAGCAATTTTGACAATTTCTTTTGTTTCCGCCAATTTATCAGCTGGGTTGGCAGTACCTACCCCTAGAGCCGGAATTTCTTTTCCGTTGTTTAGTTTGAATGAGACGGATGTTGCTAATAATTTGGCACTTATGTTTTTCGTGTAAAAGGATTGGTATTTCTATTTTTTTTTTGCTTTACGATTTAATCTAATCTCTTAGGTTTTGTCACCTTATATACATGGATCTTTTTCTGAAAAATTCCATGGAGAGCTTATAAATTGACAAATCTCCTGACATTTTGTGTAAAACTCCTGTTCCCTTAACAATCCTGTAATGGCTTTAACCGGATTTTAAAAAAAAGTAAACAAAAAAAAAGGAGTACCTTGTCCACTAAAGTCTGACCTTCAACAAAACTATAAGTGACAAAGGTGAATTGACTAGAAAGGCTATGATACTGTGAACAATAAAGTGGAATTAATGAGTTGTGATGTATTAGATATGCAAATACCTGGATCGGTTAAGATTTGCTGGTAAAAGCAATGCTTGTTATTGTCTTGTTTCTTTATCTGTCTTTGTTTACTTTTTTAGCTTCTATTTTACGTTTCAGAACAAAGAGCTTGAATAAACAAAAAAAATAAAGAAGGAAAAAAGACAATTGATCACCTTGTAACTACGCTATTACAAAATACACATAATTAAACACAGAGACATGTCCACTATTCAAAGCAAGCATTATGGTTGAGTTCTGAGGCGTGCTTGTTGTTGCACCGTTTACTCAAATTACGTAACCATTTTGCCCCATCTTCGACTTGGAAACTCTCAAATTGCAGCTCGTTGCACATGAGGTACTTACCATCACAACACTTGATCAGTACCTTTGCTTTCCCGTGGTCTTTGTCATCGATGAAAGAGGCGAAGCCGCCTGGCGTGGATGCTTTCAATACTTCTGGGACCAAAGAATCGTTATCAAACTCTTCAAGATCTGACAAAATAACTCTCTTCAATTGATACCTGCCTTCCGCCTGATTTTTGTCTTTCACAAACTGCTTCTTAAACGTGTATAAGTTTTTCAATACGTGGAAATTGTTCAAAATCTTGGACCTCCCGTATGTATTCCAGTCAATTTTCTTTACATTTTTGTTCAATTTCTTGACCCAGGACTTCTTATGTTGAGATGAGACAAAGTTTGTAGTCTTGTACAATTCTTTATATAAATACTCATGAAACAAAGAAGCTCCAATGTTCCCCATTTCATTTTTGAAACTGTTGAATTTATCTCCGTATATTCTATTCTCTGTGGAGTTTGAAAGAAATTCCAAGTCTTGGTCTTGTCTTTGCAAAGAGCACTTGTGTAAACTGTTATCGTAAACATACGGCACCTCCTTTAGCTCCCCACCGAGAACATCCACTACTTGTAAAGACGCAGTTTGTGCTATGATGTTGCCAGCGTCAAAGTTATGAGGGTCTAATTTCTGTAAAGTGACACCGCAGTCAATGTCTCGATTCAGCAAAGTGTACTGCAAGGGCGAAGATCCTTTGTACTTGGGAAGCAGTGAGGGATGGATGTTCAGACTCCATGGGATCTTAGATAGTATGTCTATAGGAATAAATGAGTCGTAAGAGACGACTATGCACGCGTCGTAGTCAAAGTTATTGATCTTGTTTCTTATAAGACCATTCACCTGTGTGACAAAGGGTAAGTTATAATGCTCACAGTATGTTTGGATGGATGGGATTGCCAATTTATTCAGTTTCCTACCATACTTTTTGATTTCAGGGGTGACAATATCTGTAGTAATTCCAGGTTGCTTTTTCAATACGTTCAATGCTCTGACACTAAACGTATCTGATCCGAAGAACAAAACTCTCATTGATTTCTGACTATTGTTTGGATTGTTTGAATGTATTGACAGTTATAGTTCTCTTTGAAATGATTATCGCACTGTGGAGATAGGTCACCCGACTAACATGCACGGATGGGCTAGGTGAATCATGCTCGATGGTTTTTTTTTTTCTTCTCTCTCTCTATTCTCTTTCTTTCTTCAGAAGAGCGAAACCTTAGCAATAATAACAGTGATAATGAAGTGCGAAAGTTGAAATTTCAAGGAATGTGTATTTATCGAATTACGATTATTTCTGATTTGAGAAATAGAACAAAATGAAACCAACCACTTCAATACCAACATGTCTACCGAAGATAATATCAATAATATTGACAGCATAGTGACGGAAAACATCGATACCGATATTGTGATACCTGGGGATTTGCCAGTTTTGAAAAGCTATTTATTAGAACAAACCGATAACAAAGGTGAAACAAAACCATTTGCTTTGAACAGCTATTTGCAGAGTACTCAGAGAGAAATATTGCCTTTGAGACTGGAATTCAGTTCACTTCTAAAACAATTGTCACATCTCGATAGAGCAGATGTTTCGAACGAAAAGAAATTCCTCGAGTTGAGAAAGACGCTTATGTTGATAACAAACAGGATAAATGTATTGAGTATGAGATTCCAAAAAATCCAACCTTTGTTGAGAGTCCTAAAGGAGAATCACAAGGAGTTAGGAGAGTCTAACCTGTTGCATATCTTGGAGAGTTTAGACGCTATGCCGTACCCCGAGGTACCTGTTCCTTTGCCTAAACAGTTTCAACCAAAAGCCACCAATAGTATAACGACATCTTCGAACATCAGAAACATCAAATCTCCAATGACAAACGCCAACAGTCCAATGACACCTGGAAGCAGCTTGGCTGCACAGAACACAGCAAAGAGTCATTTAATGACAAACTCACACACACAAAACAGTAATAGCAACAACAATAAAGGAAAGATGGTTTCAACCAGCGGGAGCACCGGATCTGTGAAAAAACCAACCCCTGGGATCAAAAGAGGCAACACGCCCAAATCGTCGCTATCACCAATGGTGATGAATACCTCTGTGATAAGTTCAAACAGTGTGACATCAGTGGGAAATGTGAGTGGTGGGAAATTGAAAAATTATAGTTCAAACAATATTGTATCTGGATTCCCACAAAAACCAGATAATTCAATCACAGACAAGACAAATGGTATAAATGCATCTATGGAAAACATTGTGCCTGGCAACATCTTACAAGGAATCAGTGTACCACCATCCAGTTCCATCAAATCGAGCAACATGACCCAAGTTCCATCCAGCATCAACAAACCACAAGTTTCGAACAGCAATAATAGCAACCCTAACATTAATGCTGATAATAACACTAATAATGGAACCACGAATGCATTTTCTTATGGAAATATAAATATGAACCCTAGTAGTATATTACAAAACATTAATAGAAATACAATGAACGGTAATAGTAACAATACTTTGTCTAACAATGGATCAAATGAGGGAATGATTGACATGAATTCATTAGATTTGTATAATTTGGATGATTTTTTGAAGTAGTTTTACAAGAATCATACATAATTAATGAAAGTATGTATTTCATTATTGTTTTCCGTTAGTTAGTTTTTATTATTATAATTATTAGTTTTTTTTTTTTCTTCATTAATTCATTAATTCATTTTTACCGTTATATTTTTATTATTATATTTTCCATTATGTTATATATATTTACTTAAGAATTAAGTTATAAAAGATATATTAAAACCTTCTTATAATTTAGACATAGCAACAATATCAGTAGATTGAACAAAATCTTCAAATTCTTCAATTTCTTCTTGTAAATCAGTTAAAGAAACTTTATCATCTTCAACAACACAGTTGATTTGTAATTTTTTAATACCGAAACCGACTGGAATCCAAGCAGCGGAACCCCAAACCAAACCATCTTTTTCAATACATTTGACACTGGCCAACATAGCTTCTAAATCGGTTTCATCATCCCATGGTTTAACATCTAGAGTAACCATAGATTTAGCAGCTGGTTTAGCTGGTTTAGCAGCTTTTTTAGCGTGGTATTCAGCTAATCTTTGAGCCTTTAATTTTTCAGCAGCTTCATCAACTTCATCATCAGAACCAAACAAATCAACTTCGTCATCGTCTTCTTCTTCAGTGGCAGCAGCGGTGGCGGCTGGAGCAGAACCGGCTGGCAAAGTGGGGAATTCATCAGCTTTGGAAGCAATGTGGTTGAACCATCTGGAAAATTCTGGGTAAGCAGTTTGGAAAGCCTTGTAAACAGTGACATCAGCTTGGGAAGCAGAAGTACTTTTGAAAAAAAAAATGATTTTTTTCCCTTTTCATTGTTAATCGTGTTGCTCGATTGTTTAGTAGTGTCAATACTAAACAAAGAAAGTAATCGAATTAATAGTTAAAAAAAAAAAAAATAATAGTAAAATTGTTAGTATATTGAAATTCATTTTTTATTTTCGGGTGTGTGTGTGAGACAGTACTACGTATCATATATCCATTGAGTATTCCCTTTGCATTGTAGAATACTATTCTAGTCTTTAATTGTTTTTCTCATACTTATAGACATATTGTTTTAATATTGATTTTAACTCAAAAATTGTGGTCAGTCATCGAAGGTGTCAGCCTTCTTTTTCTTTTGTCAATCATAGCGGGGGTCTTAAATCCCATCATAAACATGGACCAAAGAATATCGATCATCATCCATACATATATATTTGAGATAAAATCAAAAAAAAAAAAAAAAAATCAAAAGATGAGATAAAAGCAACAATAGCATAGCACGAAAAGTGAGCAGTATTGAACAAATGGTAAATTCAATGGCGTAGTAATAGTAGTAGTAGTAGTAGCAATAGTTATCTTGTAGTTAGTAATACATACCCATCAACGTAGGATTTATCAGCTAAAAAGGTGTTTAATTCTTTTAGAGATTCAACTTTGGAGAAATCAGAGAAAGACATTGTTTCTGTGTGTGTATATATTTGGGTTTTGTTGTTCTTGTGGACAGGTCTTTTACTCCATTTTTTAATATATATTAACACTACTTCAATGTAAATTTGATAGAGATTGAATATAAATTAATAATTAAATTTTTGATCTATTAATAATTGATGAACAAGAGAAAAATTTTTCGATGGCTATTAATTTTGTATTAATGTAAAGTTGTTCATTATATATAAATATATATACATTATATGGTAACAACAATATTGTTATTTTTTTTTCTTTCTTCGAATTTTCCAACTTTTTTCGTTCTCTTTGAACTTGTCGTGTCTCTTCATCATCTTAATCAATCTGCAACGAATTAACAGTAAACCCCGAATTAAATCATTATGAAAACACAAAAAAAATTTGTGTATTCATTTTTTTTAATGGGACGAATTCTATTGGATTCTATTGCGATTTATCACGTGGACTGTTGTAATTTATTGTTTGTTTATTCATTTTAGTGGAATCTCATGGTTTCCAATTTAAGGGCATTTTTTTCTTTCTTTCATGTAAAGTTCTATAAATAATTGTAAAAGCAATGTGACAAGATAACTGGATTTTATCTTTTTTTTTTTCCTTTTTATTTTTTTCTATGAAGATTTTAGATTGTTTTGATTTCAGTTTGATTTTGTGTTGATTCTATTTACATACGATTATTTAAGGGAGGACAGATCAGCGGTTAAATTTATTTGTATATATAAGTCATAGAATGGAAATTCAAAAAAAAACAAAAACAAAAACAAAGAGGTATTGTATTGAACGCTATATGAATGGAAAGAAAAATAAGATCAATGTCAATACTAACACTAATAACAACTATACTTTAACATCTCTTTATGAATACCTTGTTAAAGAGAGTACAAATGAATCTTTAGATTGGTACGGTAACAACGATTACACTCATGATTTCTTGTGTAGACATTTCATAATACAGGAAAATGATATATCTCAAGAGACGTATACTAAGTGTTTGAAACCACCACTCAAGTATCAATTCGATGCTGCTGCTGCTATTTCATCTTCTTCCCTTGCTCATAACTCCTTTGATTATATCATAGATTTAGATTTCCATTTAGAAACAATTAACTATATAATAGTGGTTTTAAAAAAATTACAGTATTCTAATAATTTGTTAGTTTACAACTACTCTTATTTGATAAATGACACTCAATGGTTTAAATTACACCAATTCATAGGAACATTGAGATTTCAAAAATTACTATTTAATTTTAAAATATTTGAATATTTAAAACAAAATGTTTTTATACAATTGTCAGGTAATAAAAAGATTGATAACAACTTTAATTCTATTTACATCAACCCATATACCAATAGTAATGATTCATCAAATATGAAAATATTCACACCAAATTATTATCTTTTCAAAATGTTTAAAAATACTAAAAAGACTATTTTAAATATAATACCAAATGATAATTTAAAAGAAATATGTGTTAGTATTCTTAATAGTAATAATGATACTGTATATGGTATTGGAATTTTTAAAAAAATATGGACTGAAATTAGACAAAATCATAAAAAAATATTTTATATGAATATATACAATTCAATATGTGTTGGTCAAAATGTTGTTGATATTAATGTTGTTTTGAAATTTTTAATAGTTGTTATTGAAAAATTGTTTCCCCTGGAACTATGGGGCAATAAACATAATAAATCTTTAGTTATCAAGAATATTAATAAATTGTTAAAAATGGATATTAATAAAACAATTTCTATTAAAATATTGTTGATAGGGATACAAACTAAAGATATAAAATGGTCAATTGATAATAATAATACCAATACCTCATATATCAAATTTTTTGAATGGTTCTATTTGAAATTTTTCCCCAATTTAGTTAAAACTTTTTTTTATGTTACAAATACATCTTCCAAGATTGCACAAGTTTGCTTTTATAGACAAGATACATTTCAAAAAATTATATCAAAGCAGTGTTCCAAGTATTGCAAAGAATATTTAATAGAAAACACAACTTGCTATACCAGCAAGAACAATGGTATCATGGTACACGACAAAAAAATAATTCATACAAAATTAAGAGTAGTTCCGAAAAATTTGGATTCTATCAATGATAATCTTAGGTTTGTTGCTGTTCCTAATCCATTGATACAATTTGAAACTGAAATGAAGTTTAAATGGTTTGTGGAGGATTATATTTTACCAATAAGGAAAATCTTATCAGATATTAGATTAAATTATTTAGCTTTAAACGATACGTTCCCTAAAATTTCAAATGTCTTTGAAATTCCAATTTTGATCAAAAATTTTAAAAATTCTTTAAAATACAATAGTAATAAAAATGATTTATATTACATTAAATTCGATATAAAATCGTGTTATGATTCAATTCCAATTGAAAAAATCATTTCATTATTGGGCAATTGGTTAGATACAATAAATGTACTAAACGATGAATGGATTATTCATAAAAATTCGATATCGCTGATAAATCCGGAATTATCAATGAAACAAGTCATAAGAAAAGAATTCATCATAAATCATTCCAAACCTTATGAGTTCAACAAAAACTTGGAAACAATTAAAATTAATCAGAGGCACAACGAAATTATGAAGTTCAGTAAAGAGGATATTATGTACGTTGTCAAGAAAGAACTTTTGGAAACGTGTATTGAAATCAACGGGAAATGTTATTACAGAGGAAAAGGAGTATTCCAAGGTATGTATTTATCACAGATCATTGTGGATTTACTATATGACGAAATGATTAGAACTCATCCAATTTTCCACACAGATGACACGCACGGTAACGAAAAAACCAAGACCACTATTATCAGATTAGCCGATGATTTCCTTGTGTTGTCCAACTCATACACACACATACAAGATATTGCTCAACAATGTTCTGTTGGATTTGCAGATTACAATGCGTATATCAACGTGGAAAAACTGCAATACTCTTTACATGAAAAATCTTTACAAAACCTTCAATTTATCACATTTGTAGGACTGACTATAAATTTGCAAAATCTAGAAATAACGAAAAAAGAATCAACTTTTACAGATATCAACTACTCTTTTGAACCTTCTTTGAAAACAGTGTACAAGAAACTCCTAAACCTGCTAGAGGTAAGATTGAAGTATAACCTGTTGAACATACAGTTGAACTCCAACGAGACAATTATAGAGCACATCACACTCATAATATCCAACTTGATGAGATCGTTTATCAATTTTATCAAAGAATCTTCTTCTAAAACTATTTCACTATCTTCTACAACAGATTTGAAAAACTTCTTAAAATTTCTTCACAATTGCTTAAAATCAATCAAATATCATATGTGGAAAACAAATAGCTACCTATTTGATAAATCAAATCCCAAAATATGCAAAAAACAAAGATTGAAGAAATTCAAATCTCTGGAATTTAGATATTCTGCATTAAATAAACACCTACAGTATCTCATAACAAAGACGATGGTTAACAATTTGCAAAAACATAACATGCATGCAAGACTTCCAAACTTGATAAATCTACTTAAAGAATAATATAATGCTCTAATATACATACACGTATCTATTTCATCATCATATTTTTCAAATTTTCTGCATCCTTATCCATTCTTGCTCTCTCCAACTCTGCTATTCCCCCGGATTTGTTTAGTTGTCCGCTTCCTACAAACTCTCCAAGTTCTTTATCAAATTTGTCCTCCAATAACAGTTCTTTTTCCTTTACTCTCATTTTTTCAGATTTCTTGATTGCTTCTATTCTCCCATCATGATCCGGCTCTAACAAATCAATGTTCATCAACACTGCCTTTCTCACCTCGTTGAACGTCCCCGGTTTTGCTAGTGGTAATATGACCTTTGAGCAAACGTCGGCAGGCGAGTTTGCATCAGTTTTGGCACTGATCAATTTCTTTTTGGCTTGCTCCTCACAACATTTTTTCACCAAACCAAAGGTCTCTTCACATATTTTCAAATCCTCTTGCAAATCAAAACATAGATCCTCTTGCAAATTCAAAAATTGTTGCTCTTCACAAACTTCCTCTAGTTCTTGTTCCCAAATGTTTTTCCAAAACGGTCTTTCTGTTTTCACAAAACGGTTCATTTCTTCCAGTTGTTTCACCGCCATTTTCAATTCTTTTTCCACTTCTTCCAACTTTCTCTCTGACGGCTGGGATCCTCTAAGAGCAACGTCTTTCCGCAATAGCTCAATTGTGTCCTGCAACTCATCAACATCGGCAACCAAATCATCACTTAGAACAGCTAGTTTAGACTGCGATGTTTCCAAGTACTTACGGTCCTCACCCATTTTAGAACCCCCGTCTGTAGCAGCTTTCCCACCAGAGAAAAGTTTGGCAGGATCCAATTTTGCTAGTTGTGACACCACTGTTGCTACAGAGGTTTCAATTCTAGACTTGTTTTCGGTTTGAATCTGTCTCAAAACCCTGATATCTCTTTTCAAATCTTCAATGATTACCAGCTTTTCTTTACCTTTAGCACTATCAGCACTACCAGAATCAACAATACCGAAATCCAATGGTGCAACGGGCAAATTAGATGTTGAGCGCTCATTTGTTGCAGCAATATGAACAGATGCCAAACTTTCTTGTAAAAGAGTTTTCATATTGTTAAATAAATTCATATTTTTGGCCACTAGTTTGTCCTCCAATGTTTTTAACCACTCTTCTGAAGCACCTTTCGTAATATCTACAGCAGCGCTCCCTTGAGAATCATCGGCCGAGGTGTTTCCTGATTTGTCACTGTTTTCAACGAATTCAATCACGAATCCGTCATTTAGAAGTTCAATTTCGCTTTCCTCGAACTCGTAGCTGACATGTGGATATTTTGGGTCTTTCAAATAAATCTGACATGTCGAATCAAAATTCATGCTAAACTTTTCTGCAAATAGTAAAATTAGAGCAGACCTACTTGAAATAGGAAAAGTGGTGTTGCATTTTTTCACCTGATCTTTATACTTTAAAAAAATAATTATGAGTTTATGATCCATGCTGGCTATTCTCTGCATTTCTTGATTTTTTATGGTTGGAACAGTCAAAGTTGTCGTCTTTGATTCGTGTGGAGGAATTTCGACCGTCGCCTCTCTAGATTCCTTGGCAGCGTTATTGTTTCCTCCCACATCGCCCTCAGCGTTTTCCTTCACATTCTTTGTTGTTTCTTCGAGCTTTCCCGATGCAGATGGTAAAGGATGCGATGATGAGTTGTTTGTGCTATTCGTCAATTTCGCAATGTGGTATGCAGAAAACCTTTTAGATGCCTTTCTTTGAATTTGGTCTCCGTTTTTAAGTTTAGCAAACGCCTCTGTGTCTTCAGAAGATAGAGTAGAAGACGGTTCTTGTGAAATGGAAGAGTTCAAATCGGGAACCGTCTTCTCATCTGCTGTCTTGAAGTCTTCAGGACTTAGTAAGACTCTACTGCTCGATCTTCTTCTAAAATTCTGAGGAGGTGGGTCTTGAAAGGTTTGTTGGAATTTTTGAGGTATTTCGGTGCTTTCCGGCACTACTGGTATAGATTCTAGAATTTTTTCTGTCGAAGGGGATGTTAAAGAAGAACTAGATACAGTAGCACCTAGCTCTTTACCATGAGCGACCGTTTTTTGTTTTTTGCGATCTTCAGCATGCTTCAACAATCCTCTCTTTACTTTGATTTTCGTCAACAAAGTCTCAATAATGTCTTTAATCGAGGGCCAATATTTGTCTAAGGCTTCATTGGAAGGAGTTTCCCGAAGAGCTTTCTCCAATATGCCTCTCAACTCTTTCGGAACATTTCTCATATCACTCATATCTATGCCTGCCTGTCTGAATTGCTTTACGACGATTTGGAAGTCATTCCCTAATTGAACGTATGCATCAGAAATTGATTTTTGACTTTCTTGGCCTCTGGTCCATGCAGTTAGTTTCTGTAAAAGGTTTTTCGTACTTATAATTAGACTCGTAACACTGCCCTCAACGTTTTTGGATGGGCTAACGTTTTTTTCAGGAATTTGATTGTTTTGTGCCATTGAGGTTTGTTCTGGGTTGCTCATTGTGTGCTGCTAAGTTTTTGGGCAAGCTTGATGTCTTTTTTTGAGATATGTTGTTTGGTACACTGTAGTTGTTTGTTTATCCATAACCCGTCAAAATGTGAGAATCATGATTCCTTTTGAAACAACCGCTCAAAAAATTGGTAAATATATGTAAACACCGGTCTTCACCACAAAACTCTCTCAGGCACAGTCCGAAGAAAGAGAAAGAGAGAGAGAGTTTCACGAACGTCTAAAGTTACGCGTAGCGCGCCTTTAAAGAGAGAAAGACTGAATCTACCATCGCAACAGTAAGAATTCGTTAAAATAAGAACCCAAGCGTTCAAGATTCTGGAAATAGTAGTGCATCTTCAACAATCTTGGAAGTTCTTCCACAAGCACTCTTATGTTTCCAACTGATAATGAGGCTACTAGCATGATAATTGACAACAATGGTACTGATGATTTTACTGATTTTTCAAATATCCACCTAATAATTCCTGAATCACAAGCAGATTATGTGTCGACAGAAGATGAGTTGATGGACGACTTTGATAGTCAGAACGAGGACACAGACACTCATATGGAAGATGATCAGACCATACGACAGGACTCGACTGAGAACCCCAACACCTCATCTCCATCTGTTCATATAAGGGACGATGAACCACAAGTGTCAGATGTTATTCAAGACAAGCAAATTACTTTTGTGCAGCCGGACAATGAGATGGCCGATCCTGCCACCGAAAGTTGTGGCTCTCCGCCTCGTTTGAGGTGGTCTCTTAGAAAAAGAACAACCATCCAGAAAATGCCATACAGTGTGGATAAAATTATTCATCAGCAGCAATTGAAAGGGAACAATGTGCCCACTATGCAAGATATTGAAGAATCCGGAATTTCGTTGAAAATGAAACAGATTCAAGACAGAAACCAGAGGAAACACTCTACAGCACCATTGTTTTGGGACTATGACGAGAGTGGAGATGATTTAGATAATGCAGCCATTGAAGATACGGAATACTTACACAGCTTAGATAGTAATTCTGAAAGATCTGAGAAAGCTATTTCAGCATCTCTTGACCAATCTCGAGAAGACCATCATCGCATCTTTGACGATGGTTATGAGGGTGATGACGACGAGGATGATGAACACTTGATCCACAAACGTAAAACAAAACATCACAAAATACGTGTAGATGAAGATACTCAAAGTAACCACGAGTTTGCAAAGGAAGCTGGGAACCAGATTCAACAATATTCTGCAGATGACAGCGAGTCTAGTAGCGAGGATATTCCTGAAGACATTGTTTTCAGAGGTAGAGTGATTAATTTAAAACACGGTTACAAAGGTGTTTTGCCTAGAGCGGTTTGGGAAGCACAATTAAAAATACAAGATAAGAAGGAGCAGTCAAAGGCACGAAGAAAGGTCCAAATGCGGGTGGTGGATTACAACAAGAAGGGAGTTGCTAAAAAGAGGGTTCAGGGTCCTGCTAATAGTACAAACGACAACGCAATATTGGACGATCTGATACTAGATGATGGAAATGTTTCTTCTGAAGAGAACAACACGCATATGCAATCATATTTACATCATTCATATAGCGACTCGGACAATGTAAATGAGGACGTCAACATTCAAGCCTATATGAATGATAAATATGCAAATGCGTATCTATCAGACGATAGTCTGTCATCTTTTGGCAAATCGGAATCGGAGCCCAATACTTTTGTCTTCAAAAGGGATAATACTGAACTTTTTGATAATATCGGGGCTGACTTTACAAAAACACATCTGGATAACGATGAAAATTCGATAATTTATATCGGAGAGAACTCTAAGGACAATGGTGCTCGAGTTCCTGAGTTGGCTGAGGAACGTGATTACATGGACCATATGCTTTCACACAGCTTCCAAAAACCACAAAAAGCTCACAAAGAGCAAAGACTTGAAAACCCCAAAAGTAGTGGCGTCCTTGAGCTTTTGAACCGGAAGGGCAGAAAAAGATCGAATGCTTCCAATATCCCAAGAAAATGGCCCAGAAATAATCACATAAAACATGCTAAAGTTTCTTCAGTTGCGCCCACATACAAGCATGCCAAAAACATATCAGATAAAAACATATCAGATAAAAACAATAACTCCGACAAGTCTTCATTAACCATCCATCCTTCCAACATCTTTCATCGAAAAAGTTCTAAACTTTCTCAGTTTGGTTTGAGCACCTTCAACAAGGAAAAAGACTCATCAAGTGGAAATCCCCAGAAACCCAAAAAGAAGAAAGTTCTTGAATACACCGGACCCCTAGGATCTGCTCCCTCAAATTCAAGCAAAAAAAACAATCAATTCACAACAATCGTCGAGGGCCCAGGGTCCAATTATGTTTTAGGAAGATTACAATCTCTGTCTTTTAATGAAGAAAGTACAAAGACGAATGATTTCGATGCAAAAATAACTACTACAGTAATCATTGGTTCTGCTTTCTTTAAAGCATTGTTTCATAATGAATTATATGTCGCCCCCGACACCATTTCTGTTTCTTTAGGGAATGACAAATTTACTGTTTCTGTTTTTTCCAATGAGTATATCTCGACTCTGAAGAAAGCGCTAGTCAGAATTGTCAAAATAGGAGCTACTGATGTTGAATTGAAAAAGGCGTTGATAGACATCTCTGAGTTCATATACCACAGAAACAACACTAATATTTTAGAAATCGTGAAGGCTTTCCAAATAGAGTTCACAAAAAAGTTGAAAAAAGTAATTGAGAAAGCCAAACCAGTGCATTTTTTTACCTTGGCTGTTTGCATCTCAATGTTCTATGAAATTTCCCTTTACTCTTCAACAACCCTGGAGGCAAAAAAACAGATTAACAACTTGATTGTCCAATCTGTTGGAAACTATTTTGAAACCCTTGAGCTGTGTACTACTGCCAGCCAAGATGACGAACTTTTTATTGAAGCACATTTCATATTGAAGTGCGTAATTGGAAAAATTGATGCTGCAAAAGAAGTTTGGGCGTGTGTGTCAAAACTAAACAATCTAACATTTTCGGCAGTGGCAAATCTATTTGTCTTATTTCCAATAGAATCTAAAGAACCTATGTGGCAATTGATACAGCCCAGTAGTACAGACTATGAGAAAATGTGTGCATTTGTAAGTTTTGTGCAATGGGGAGTTAACGAGAAAGGTTGGCCGATAACTAAGGAACTGATACTGGAATTCTACAATTCGATGAGGGCACGCAAGTTTTCCAATTACAAGGAGGAATTATCTTTCAAACATAGTACTGTTGTTGTGGAGAAATTTTTTGATTTAAAGCCAAACTCAATTTTCAACTTTTTCTTGAATCTATAGAATCAATTTCCTATGACCTTATCACTGTTAGAAAGAATCACTCCTTTAGGAAACACAAGTGGCAAGGACGTTTTATGGCAGCTTCCGAATAGAATAAACTTATTGCTAACACTCTCTTTGAAATCTTCGGTTGACTTTGAGAAGAAGATTGACCAGTTGATTGTACCGGTATTGTCTTCCGTCAAGTTGGCTACTTTCAAATTCATTTTGGAAAACTTACTGTCTCTTTACACTCTAAACAATGAGAAAGGAAATGCCATAACCGGAGTTTCTTTAGCTCACTGTTACAACGCTATCACGAATAAACTCGGAAAGGAATTTCTAGATTGTTGGTGCCAATTTCTGAAAGACCTTAGACAACGCCTTAAGAAATTTGAGACCAGCACGCAGGATCTGTTAAAAGAAGTGACTAAAATATTTTACCAAGAAGTCAACGAGCAAAAGAATCTGAACTACCAAAACATTTTTTCTCTACTAGACATAGTCAGTGATAGTATAGAGAAGATGGATCCTTATTGGGTTGAGCAAAATGTGTTCCAGTTGCTAGTTTCTGCGAACAACGAGAAACTCTTTAACTATTATTGCATTGTTTTGTCGTATTTGTTGAGAAAAAATGTTTTATCAATGTGGAACGTGTTAGCATATTACTCCAAAATAACAAAATACTCCAAAGAGTCGCAATTTTTGTTTTATTTTTGCCTTTTGAAATGCTCTAATGAGCCAACCTCTTACAGCCAAGTCGAAGAAGCAGTCGTTCCTCTTATTATAGATAACGCTTTTGAGCAGCACTCTATATCTTATTTGCGCTTGGTTAAGCAGTTTTTCAATCAAAACGAAGAGTTTTCAAAAAGGTTTGTTTTCCTTTCTGTTACAGCAAGGTACGAAAACATCTGTCAAATCATAACATTTATAGGGATGATGAAGGACGTTAACGTTCTTAATTACTTTATGCGAAAGTTGAAAGCGCAGTGTGACTTGGAAACAGAGCCGTCTTTATGTGAAGAATTGGTAGGTTACATAAATAAGTTTTTGATTGACCTGGTTAAAAATAATCAAATCTTTCAACATCTGAAACAAAAGTATCACATTTCGAACACTGAGACAGAAAAAAGTGTTTTTAGGGATAAGTTGAGGGGACTCTCGACACTTGTTTTGCAATCCTCATTCGTAGTGGAGGAGCTCGCTCAAGTAATTCATAATAAATTAAATTTATCAGAGTGCATCGACAAAATTGCTACTGCTATTGACAACACCGAAGGAATTGTAGCTTTTGAGATATTGTGTGAAACCGTCAAGTGTTTGTGCGTAGTGAAAACGGACATGTCTTTTATGATTGCTTCAGTATTAATGCAGATGGTCAACGCTTTTTTGAACCAAGTCTTTCTTTCTGTTTCCCAATCAGATTTTTTGATTCTGCTCAAGTTTTCATGTAACATGTGTGCGTCCTGTGGAACTCTGGGGGAAACTGCTGGCGTAGGTGGATATAATTTCCTGTTTTTGAAAGAATTCAAGGAACTCCTTAGGAATATGAGATTCATCACCGAGAATTTCTCTGAATCTGCTATTCTTAATCATAATATCGACAATTTCAGTTCACAAGCTGTCGCCTGTTCTTTAATGATCAATAAGAGCATACTGGAGAAAGTGCATTATTTATTGAAAAGCCTAACACCTCCCCCATTAACGGATACTCGTATACAAGAACTCAAAACAAGTGCATCGCAAGTGCTATTTTGATTCTTTTCTTTTCATATATAGGATTATAAAATTAAAGATTGTATAGTTGTTGAAAACTGTCTTTGAAACTTACTTCCTTATTAGCAATTCAGCTTCTAGTTTGTCCACTTGTTTTTTTATATCTAGCAGTTGAGTAATCTTTTTCAAGAACTCGTCATTTTTCTTCACAACTTCGAACGTAGACATGACTGGTCTTAGAGGCATTTTCATTACGTTCAAAATAGCTTGCACTTTGTTTTGAGTTGCTGGTTTGAATGTCGATATCTTTGTAGATCTTAAGAAAACACCAGGCGATAGTTTGTTTTCATGCAAACGAATGCCCAGGTTCCTTCTTTCTTCTTGATCAAACTCGCGTAACAACTGTGTAATGATATTTTCTGGCTGTGCGGGTTCAACTTTCTGTTTCTTATTTGCTGGTTCGACAGAAACAGATTTGGAACTCTTCTGTCCTGAAAGTTGCCCCTGTTGCGGAGATTGTTGATCCTGAAGTTGTTGTTGTTTCTGCTGCTGCATTCTTTTCGATGCTGACTCGTCTTCGATTTTTTTGGTTTTTTGAGTTTTGAATCTTTGTTGCTGTTTCATCCAGGGATTCTCAGGAACAGCATAATACTTTCTCTTACGTGTCTTATCAGCCATCAACGATGAGTAAAAATTATAAAGACCTTGAGAAGTTAAAAATTCGGTGATATCGATGCTATCTAGTGATATTGGTGTATCCAATAGTTGAAGAAGTTGGTCTCTCTCAAGAGATGTCTTTTTGGCAGCCATCTCAAATTTCTTCGCCTCAATCATCAAAGCCTCTTCCTCAGCAACTTCAGCAGACGTTCTGGATAACAATCTAGTCAAGTAATTTTTTCTTTCAATTTCTCTCGCTTTTGGGTATTGCAATAAAGTTTGAATCTCACCATTTGACGAATCTGTGTGTTCAAAGAATTTGCGACAAACTGAATAAAAAATGTCTTTTATATCTTCAATCGTTCTCTCTTTATTTTCGTACGAATATCTATCGTGTATCACCACCCATTTCATGTCGTACTGCCGCACCAATTCAAATATATGCTGAACTTCCTCGTACTCTAATTTTTGAGTTAGACTTTCGGCGTTCGGAGGAATATCTAAAGCAGTTGAATTGTCATCTGCGTTACTTGAAAGTGCGGTTTCAGGTGACTTGTTCTCTAAATTTCCCACCTCCTCATTTTCTTTGTTTTTGGATATCTTTTTATTCTCGTCAGACTTTATAGACTTTTCTTTCTCCTCACTCATGAACGCTGAGAATTCCTCTTCATTGAAAGACGGCACGCTATATTTGTGATTGTAACTAGCGTATTTAGATACCCGTACCGGCTCTGTAGTAACGTCTTTAGACCCTTTCACCCAGTGTTCCAACAGAACTTTGCTATCTTCACAGGGCTTGAACTTGACTTTTGACCAGTGACACGGTTGTTCGCTGTTTAATCTTCCTGAATTTGCTTTGTTGTTCGTCAATTTTATGGACGGCATACTGTCTCCAAGCAAGTTATATAGCTCTTTTTGAATACCGGTCAATGATTGTGGTGTTGCCTGTTGCTGCTGTGTAGATGTTTTCTTGAGTGTCGGTACATTATTTCCGTCGTTGAGTGCTTTTTCTTGCTTGGATATGTCAAGCATATCAAATAGGTCATTTTGAGAGGCCATGCTGGTAGATTGTAGTGTTTGGTATATTCTCTTTCGTTAGTTTGGCACCAATCGAAGTAGTCTTGTCAGACCTTTCTAAAAAAACAAACTTTTTTTTTTAATTTCTGTATGTCAATCACATATTTTCACGACGCGTCGTCTCAACTGCTCATGTATGTGAAACTGTATCGAACATATCAGAGGCATGAAGATTAAAAATATGCAATCCCCTAAGAGTCATCAGAAAAACAATCACAACGACCTCATCACACAAAGGTTCAAAAAAAAAAGTACTATGATTGTGGGTAAAAAGATTAGAATTAAAGCACCAAGGAAGATGACATGGGTCCAGGACGGCCAGTCTCCTCAACAATTCTTCTCTGCCACCTGGCCAGAAGTATCGGCGTCTGTTTTACTTATTTTGAAAGATTTGAGCAGTACGTCACTGTTGTCATATCAAGAGAATTACAGTAAAGTTTATAAAATTTGTATTTCACAAATGTCAAAGGTATTGTACCAGTCTCTTGGAGACGTCGTTGCACGTTATTTGGACACCGCTGATGAAAATTGTACGTATAGTCAGTTACAAAGCTTTTATTTATTTTGGTCTGATTTTGTGGAAAAAAGTAAAGTATTGAGTAGTTTTTTTCTATATCTTGATAGGGTTTATTCCACTGGTATAGCAATCCCGCACTGTTATGATATGTGCTTATTGAAATTTAGAGACAGTGTAGTGTTGAAGCACATTGAATCTTTGAAAAAAGACATTGTTCAATGTCTAAAACAGGTGAGAGATAGTAAATACAATAGCGGAAACCACATCGGCGATGGGATTGACTGTCATAGTTCAGAGGTACTTTTGTCAAATGTTTTCAAGATGTTGCAGTTGCTAGATTTGTTTGGGAACACTACTGTTTTCAATTTCCACTTGGAACCTTGCCTTTTAGAAGATTATGGTATTTATTATGGACAGCTTGCAGACGAAAACATTGCCAAGTTGAATCCGTCATAGTATGTTGATCTGATTTATCATGTCTTGGAAACCGAAAAATCCATTATCTGCAGTATCACCACTGATGTAGATTTTCAAATAAAAATTCAGAAAATAATTGAAAAGAAGTTCATTACAGAAAAGAGAGAAAGACTCGTGGCTGATTCTTTCAAAATGTTTATCGAGAGCAAGCAATATGGTGATATTGGAAAAATCATGGACTTGTACGACAGGGACTCTCAAAATATGGAATACCTGTGGGAAGTGTTTGCACAAGAATGCTACAATTCGTTCTCAAGTATAACAGAGAACAAAACACTGCCACGGAAAAAACAGCAAGCAAACTGGATTCAATCATATTTGGATATGTCAAAAGATTTTACAGTATTAGTGGAGCATGTGTTCATAATGAAAACACAAATGCTGGCACATATAAACGATGGAATATCAAAGGCGATTATTAAAGATAGTGCCAAAGCTGCTGATTATTTAAGCCAGTTTTTGGATTTATACTTGAGGGGAGAAACAGAATGGAGCAAGCCTATGTCCAAGGTTAATGCCATTGAAAAGACCATTGTTAAGTGCGTCAGGTTGCTGCAGTTGATAAAAGATAAGGATACTTTCGAGTTGTCTTACAAACAGCAGCTGTCTAAAAGACTATTGCAAAAAAGATCCAATTTGGAAGCTGAAAAGCTTGTTTTGATAAAAATGAAGGAGTCTTTAGGCAGCAACTTCACGGCCAAATTGGAAGGGATGGTGCATGATGTTGTTGTATCATTGAACCACAACAAGAAGTTCAATAGCACGGAGAGTTATGATCATCCATTTGAGCTTGAAGCTAGCATATTAACCAACACGTGTTGGCCATTTCAAAGTTTGCAGCCCGTTGGTACCGCAGACGAGACGTCTCTCGTACTTCCTCCTTCACTTAAAAGGTATGGTTTAGATTTCGAGAATTGCTACATAAAGTCGTTTGAGGGAAGAAAGATTACCTGGGCGCATCCATATGGATTTTTAGATGTTGGCTACCAATTCAACAAAACGTATCACACTATAAGTATGCCTTTCTACGCTGGTTTGATATTTTTGCTATTCGAAAACTACTCCCAACTAACAACCAGACAAATTAAAGAGTACACTCAGATCCCAAGCAATGAGATCATTAGAAATTTGGCATCAATGGCGTTGGCGCCTAAAACTAAGGTCTTGACCAAGTATCCAATGACCAAATCTATCAAAGACTCAGATGTATTTTCTATAAATGAGGATTTTACGAGTCCCATGGAAAATGTAAAATTGGTTTTGGCCATTATATCCAAAGGCTCTTCGAAAGAAGGTGGTAGCGCTGTGAAAAATTCGAATTCTGAAACGAATATCACCAGTGTGGGCGACACGGCAATGCAATCGTCACCAGACACGCAGCCAGTTATTGACGCTGGGCAGTTGAAAGAAACTAGAAAATGGAAAGGAATTGCTGCAGTAATGAGAGTTATGAAAAAGCACAGATCCATGGAAATGAGCAAACTTCACGAAATGGTATCCGAAGAACCTGAGGTCAACTTTGTATTGGAGAGTGATCTTTTTCAAGATATTCTGGACTATGCAGTAGAGAAAGAATACCTGAGTATCGATGAGAAAAAGGAAGTTACCTATAATCCATAATTTTTTTTTCTTTTAATTTATTTGTATACATACACACATATCAAGCTATAAAAGGCACTTGTTTTTTTTGATGAAACGACTTCGGTACAGGTTTCATAGTTCCTTGAGTGTCTTCTCCACATATAACGCAATCTGAGGTGACCTTTAGTCTCTCTATAAAACACTTTTGACAGAAACAATGTTTGCAACTCGTTATGATTGGACTCGTGTAATCTTTTTTACACAAAACGCATTTGAAGGGTACATAATCAGCGATGTTGTCAGCTCTTGACGGATTTTTACCTCCTGTTCTCCAGTCAGTTGTTGATTTCCAACCTTTGATATAGTCATCCCTTGAATGGATAAATTTACAACTGTCTCCATACCCACAATATCCAGTCAATTTGTAGTCTTTACAAACTTCAGGCTCATAGTCCATCAAAATATTCATTTTTTGTAAAGGTTCCTTTGATTCCTTCTCAGAAAATTTAATGTTTCCACTTAAGTTCTCGTGTGTGTCTTCCGTGTATTGTTCATCAAGCTCAACTTCTTGTTTATCAACAGCAATACCCAATGCTTTTTTTCTCTTTTTAAGCATCAAAAAAGACTCCTTACTGGCCACTACTCCCTTGCTTTCTTTCTCTAAATCCTCGTCTATGTTTTCTTCTTCAGACCACAGCTTTCTCTTGCTTGAGGAAGAGGAGGAAGAGGACAAAACAAGTTTGTCACTTTTGTTGGTTGTCTCATTCGAAGATGGTTGGGGATCTTTTTTTACAGTACGTTTCTTAAACATGCGTTTCCCTAGTAGAGTTTCTTAGCATTTCCCATTCATCCAGAGAGATAAAACGCAATTTCCTGGCAGTCTATCATTCTTTCAAGAGGTTGTGTATCATCTTGAATAAAACAACTTTGAACCTACCACAGGAGAGATAAACGATCGCCCTCTACATCCGATGTGTACTTGCTCAACAAAAAAAAAAACCAACACACATCTTTTACAAATTGGGATGTGTGTTTTTTTTTTTTTTTTTGTAATCAATGATTGAACGGTTTCCTCAACACACGCAGATCATATCTGTTGGCATACATACCCTTGCTAAACTAATTTTCTGAACACGACCTCGTATTAATCAATACAAACAGAACCACAACACTTTGTAATTTCACCTTACACATACTCTTTCAGATATTTTGCTGCTGAACCCGAAACCAAGCATTTACCAATAAAGAGTAACAACATATGCCACAAGCTTTTGATAACACAGCCAAGCAAAAACAGAAAATGGAATCAGACTCTACTATGTATGGCAACACAGAAGATATCGGGCCATCGCCTGGTAGCCCTACTGTCAATGTGTCGACATCTAATATCCAAGGTGATACGTCCTCCGCAAGAACTGCAAACAGCAATGGCCAAGGTAGCTCATCTGAAGCTGCCGCGTATGCTTTAGGTGTGGCAGACTCGTCTTTCGAGAAAAATTCCACTCTTGGCGGACCTATTCAAGCCAACTCTACGACAACATCTTCTCAGACGCCTATAGATGCCCAGGCCAAAAAAATAGCCATGCTTCTTGACGCTGCACCTGTTGCAACAGAAAGACTAGGCTTCAATCATCGCAGCAAAAACCAAATGAATACGCCTTTACGGGGTGTTTTGAAGAAATACAACAAAGGCGTGACCTCCAATCCATCCGACCATCACGAAATAATCCAATCTTCTCCATTGTTGACTTCGACTCCGCCTAGCATATCTAGAGCATTGATCAGGCTATACCCATATTTGATTGTTTTTGACAAGTTGTTAAGTTATTTGACTTGGACAGGAGACGATATATGGGGAAGCGTGTTGTTGCTTTGTATCTACATCACCGTAAACTTGTATTTTCAAACAATCGTTTCATATTTTGGGCATTTTACTTGTGTTTTGTTACTCTGGTTGTATAGCAATTTGGATAGGATAGTCGGAGATGAAATGGAGCAACACCCTACGTTGGATGACATAATCCACACAGTTTCATCTGTTTCATCCAAATTTGATCTTTTATTGTCCCCTATTGCCGTGCTAACTACGAGTGATTTGAAGAGTTTGTTGATTACGATGGTTTTTTTATCTCCAATATACATGATTATAACGATCTGGTGTCTACTGAAGGGAAACCTCATGTTGCTACTTGGGGTCATAGGTTTAAGTTTCCATTCATCGTGGAGTAGAGTCTCTAGAAAAATGTTGTGGAAATCCAAAACTGTGAGACTACTATGTTTCTATGGTACTGGGTTGGATATTGATGGAATCAAGAATTACAGAAATTTGAAAAGTAGATCATCTTTATCGCCTACCTCTTCGCCAGGTTTGTTTTCTGCAGTTCAGAAAAAACTTCTAAAGGGAACCAAGAACAATGAAAAGAAGTATGATAACAAACCTATAAGATTTACATATGTTTTATATGAAAATCAGAGAAGATGGTTGGGAATAGGGTGGACTTGCAACATGCTAGCCTATGAAAGATGCCCATGGACAGATGAATTTCTAAACGAAGCTCCTGATCCAGCAAACTTCAAACTACCAGATGACTCTTCTAGTGGGATGATTTGGAGATGGGTTGATAAAACATGGATATTGGATTTGTCTAACGACGGTGCTATTCAACTTTCTTCTGGTAGAACAAAAACGACAGCTTCTCCTAGCTCAGACGAGGGTTTTATTTATTACGACAACACGTGGAAAAAGCCTGCTACGGACGATACCTATGCCAAGTACACAAGAAGAAGAAGATGGGTGAGAACCGCTGAATTGATTAAAGTGTCGGAAACTCTAAGACAGCATCAGCCGGCAAGCTCCGAGGCCACTATTGAAACACAAGGCGTAAAAGTGCAGGTTGGTTCATCCACTTCAAGTGGGGTCAACGTTCCTGTTATGAGCAAAGTTGGGTTTACGGATTTAGAGAGCGTGAATGATAACACGGAATCTTCAAGGGTGAGACAAAGAAAAGTGTCGTTTTCCACAACAGAGAATGTGATGATATTCGATCACAACGACAATGTTTCGAAAAACACGCCGGCGCTAGATTCAAAGACATTGAATAGTAATTCCATCACAGAATCGTCTGCTGAAAGTGAGTCCACTCAAGATGACATTAAAGACAACAAAAACATTTCAAAAACTTCTAGTAACATAAGGTATTCATTCTCATCAACTTCAAAAGATAACAATCATGGTATAGCAAGTGGTTCTGAATAATCGGAACTCCTTCCCCTGAGCACTCCCGGATTCAAGTATGTACTACGATGTATAGGCTAAACCCTTCTCTTTGTTTTTCGTCCATTACGATGGCTCCTTTCAAAGATCTAAGTGTCGTCTACACATGACAGTCTTTGACCACTTTGTGTTTAATTTATTCATAGTTCTATAACAGTAACTGATTTCTAATTGAAAAGTTTTTGGACCTTGTATGTTTCTGATTGCTGTTTGAAATGTGTTGTTCGTCTCATGAAAATCTGTATGTGTGTAAATGTGCATGTGTTTTAATGTAAAATAGTAATCAATATGATTTAAATTATACGGTATATATTATAATAAAATAACAAAATTAGTTGGTTTCTAATTCAAAAAATCACTAATATCCTTATAATGTTTCTTTATCTTTCCTCCAATTTTCTTAAATGCTTATTTTATTTATAATTTTAGGACTTCCAAAGTTGGTGGTAAAGCTTGGATCAATTTTTTAGCTTTAGCGGCATCGTTGACAGTCAAAGTGAACAAGGTTTTGGAACCTCTGACTTTGAATTTGGTTTGTCTCAAAGTTTTAGCTTTTCTGACGGTAGAGCTGACTCTAACGTGTTTGACATTAACTTTGATGGTGGCTTTTTTGATATCAGCTCTTCTGGTTAATTCTAAAAATTCTTTGATGTCGGAAATTTGTCTAGCCATCTTGTATTGATTCTTTACAGGTTTTTGTTACGTTTTTGTAAAATAGAGGTTTTCAAGAATTGAGAAGGATTTATACTACATTGTCAAGTTGGAAATAGTAACTTCGACACACTGATATTTCTGATGTCGCCTTAGGAGCACGACTAGAGCTGCAACGATTGGGAGGCACACTACAGACATTCGTGAATCTGAATTTCCAAAAGATGATGGCCATACAAAAATTGCCGACATTTGAAAATCCATGAAAAAAGAAATTTTTCAACATTTCTCATAAAGAAAAGCGAGGTTCAAAAGCCTACTTAGAATGTTGCGCAGACTACTTTAGGAAATTACATAGAAATATGGCCTATTTAGGTTACAATTTATTTTTTTGGTTCAAATCCATAGTATATCGTTTCTGCAGAAAAAACAACAACAATTCTGTTAGATAATTTGAATACGTTTTGTGTTTGGGTTTGTATTTTCACACCCACACACTCTTATGTCATAAAAATGCGATTTGCATATATCTATTCAAAGAAACACATGTATTTTAATTAAACGTATAATATATATATATATAAATTATATTGATTATAAAACATCCTCCATTTCAAAATCTTCATCCTCCTCCTGTTGATTGTTTCCATTGTATGGATTGTTATTATCGTTGTTGTAATTGTTGTAATTGTTATTATTGTTGTTGTTGTTGTTGTTGTTGTTGTTGTTGGTGTTATTAGTAGAAGGGGAGCCACTGGTATAGTTTTGAATAATCTGTTCGTCTTGCAAAGCGGTGTTCCTAGAAGTGGTGGTTGTACCCAAGGTGACCTCTTCATCTTCATCACCTACCTCTCCTCTTCCGGATTGGCCTTCTGGTTTTACTACAGCGTCTCCTTGACCAAAGTCTACAAACTCTCCCAATCTCAAGTTTCTTTCTGCCTGTTTCAATTTCTTGTATTCTGTCTTCAAAGTGTATTTCAATGCGTATGGACCTTTTTTGACCAACATGGCAACTTGATCTAAACATTCTTTCAAATACACTTCTGGTTGCTTTGTTCTTTCCTTCAAACCTTTCAAAGACCAATAATCGTACTCGTCGAACAATTTGAACAACAAATCTAACAATTCTTTCTTAGGCATTCTGATAGCTCTAGAAACATTCTTATCTTTACTCTTCTCCTTAGCGACTTTCAAGAAATTAGAGTTGTCACTTCTCATACTCAAACCTGCTTTACTCATTGTTTTACCTGCGGTCTCTTCCAAGACAATGATCTTTGATAGGGTGTTGTTTCTGATCAATTCTTTTCTCTGTTCAATGATTCTTATATAGTTTGGATCTTCCATAGAGGGTATGACCTGGCATTCGTGACACACAGTCCCAGCCAATGCAGTTTTCTTGGGAATGGTCTTCACGTATGGAATATATCTATCTCTCCCGTCCCTATCGATCATGACTCTCTGTTTGAACATCTTCTTTCTGTTTCTCTTATACTGTTGTTGCTGTTTCTTCTTTTTTTTCTCAAACTCTTCCTGTCTTTCCTTTTTCAAAATGTATAACTGTTTTTGCAATTCAGGATTCTGTTCCAACTGTTGAGCTCTTTGTTCATATTTTTTCAAGTTTTGTTCGGTGAAAATGAACTCATTCTCAACGACTTTCTTGGTTAGTTCAATATCGTATAAGTGCGGCATATCATCCAATCCCTTGATGTATCTGTCGTCGTGGTTTAACACCATTTGAATCTCCTGGGTTCTCTTATTGATTCTTATTTTCCCCAACTCCTGGCCTTGCAAATTGTCCAAGTCTCTCCATTTGGCAGCTAGAAACATTGGGAGTCTCACTAGCCAAATCTGGTTATTCGCACCGTTTAAATCTAAATCCAAACTCTCTTCGTAGACTTTCTTTTCATTGTTTTCAATATCGTTACCATCGATAATATCATCACCTTCGTTTAGAAGTTCGTCGTCGGTATTAGGATCGTCATCGTTGTTTCTTGGTTTTTTAACGCCATCTTCTCTGTCACTCATAGCTTTTCCAATCAATAAATGAGCTCTGGTGTTCCTGTTCAAAGAGATGGTGGGATTCTCTTTTGAGTGTTTACTTTAAGGTAGTGTCCTCATTTACAATAGCTAACACACATCCGGATGGTATTTTATTGTTTTTTTTTTATTAGTTTGTTCATTTGTAACTTAATTTAGATTTTTTTTTTTACTATTCTTTCTTTTCCCCCAGATATCAAACAACCGGGCAAGCAATAGTATACTTACAATACTTTTGAACGCAAAACACATTTGTATCTCGGTCTGAATAGAACAAATTAGTAGAACGTTAAGATTATTATTAAACAAATGCAGAAATACCTATCCTCGAGACAGGAGATTCCAAGATGGATTTAGATTTGGCAGCTCTTATACAGAAGGAAATTGCAGTTAAGAAGCAGAAGATCGCCCAGGATCACTCCAAAGCAACGCCTGTTGACATTAAGGATGACTCCGCTGTGTATATCAACAAAGTAGACGCACAAGATGAAAACGAAATAATTGGGAAAGTAGAAAAAGAGATAGATGAGATAACGAAAGAAGATCATCTCACTGATGCCATTACGAAGGATGATTTTCTCCAGCGTGGTGATGGTTCCATACTGTATGAGAAATGCTTATTATTCTTGCACAAGATTATTATAGTAGACATGCCTGCGATATATGCATTAAACAGAGAATTTGATGATGATGGTGGTGATAATGAAGGAAACGCAACAGCCAGTTCTGACTCTGGTAGCAGGAAAATCATCAAAGAGACGAAATGCAATTTGTTTCCCCTCTTGATCCGATTAAGAACACGCACGTTGGAATACGACCTTTTGATATCTCTATCTACGACTCTCTACCATCTGCAGAAGAGAGAAAAGAGACAATGCCTGGAAAGTTATATGAAGCTGAGTATAGGGAATTTGATCTGGCCTATTGGTGTTGAACAAATTGGTATTCATGCAAAATTCAATTCTATTGAGAGCAAAAATAGCAAGGGTAAGAAAAGATCAAACATTCTGATCAACGACGAGACAAGACTCTGGATCACTACAGTTAAAAGATTGATATCGCTGATGTTCCGGAGCAGTGAACTCAAGAATGATTAATTCTTAATAGAAAAAAGAAAAAAAGCGTACACGTGATATGCGCTATTTTTTTGACTCAGAAACTGAGACACTAACAAAAAGTAATTGAAAAAGGGGGAGGGAATAAAGAATCGCGAGCTTATGAAACGTAGCAAATAATTGACACTCTTCTCTTTCCCTCGTTTCTCAAATAATATATATAAAAAGTCATTTGAAAAAGGGTGATTAATTTAAACTTTTTAATGATAGTGAGTAAGGTTGTTTTTTTTCGTCTATGAAAAATCCACGAAAATAAACTAACCAAGCAAAAGAAGGAAAAATGTCTGGAATTGTCAAGAATTTTGTTGTTAACCAGGCCGAGTCACGTCTACAAGACTATGGATTAGATAAATGGAATGTGTTAGACAAGGATAAACTATTCAAATTGAAAGATCCATATAGAGACTTAGCTACAGGTGGTAGATTGTCCTTACCAAGAGAGTTGAATCCGAGTAAAAAAGATGACAAGTTTTTCAGAAAATGTCAGAACAAGGCATGGAGAGACGACAAATGTTTCTTATCGTATTTTGGTTTCTACATGGATTGCTGTCTTGGTATTGGGATGTGTCCGTTGATAGTGTTGATCCCCACAATTGGACCATTCTTGATGTACTTTGTTCACAACAAGTTGATCAGCATGGTGCAGAGAGAAAGACCTGGTCTTTTGGACATGAAGACTCTAGAGAAGATGCATGCCAACATCACGTTTGACTTGTTGATCTCATTGCCTCCGGTGATTGGTATTTTTTTCACTTGGATCAACGGTTGTTCGACTAGAAACTGTGTATTGTTGTATGACTGTTTGGTAAGAGATTTGCAAATGCATGCAGCACTGCTTGAAAACAACGATATGTCTATTCAACAGCGTGTAGATAGAATGAAGAAAGAGAGTGCAAAGAAGGAAGATCATTTGCAACAAAGTATTCCAATGCAAAATATGAACGAGAATTCGTACAACAGTCCCAGTTCGAAAGAAAATATTGCGGGAACGCCTCAAGCACCTTCTAAAATGATTTCCAAGGGATACAACAACGGCTTTTATCAGCAGCAGCAGCAGCAGCAGCCTGTTTCTTCCACTTTAACTGCGAACTCCCCTAATGACCATACATTGAGACGTATCCCCACACCTGGACATCATTCAGATTTGATGTCGCATTGATATAATTTTCATATGAAATTGTTTCCTGTAGTTTTTTTTTCACGTGTTATGCTTTTCATACATTTATAAATTATAATCATATTTATTTTTTTTCTTCTTTCTAGAATCGTTTAACTACGCGAATTGGTTTTTTTTTTTTTTCTGTATATAGAAGACTATTATTATTCAATCACTATGTAACATAGAGATAAAGATATCGATAACATAAAGAATCATAATAGGACCAAAACCGTAATGACACAGAAAGATTTTGAGAGGAGAATTTGGATTGATGGATGTTTTGACTTTACGCATTTTGGACATTGTAATGCAATCCTTCAATCGGTGAAGAAATTCCCCTCGTTACAGTTCACCATGTTCCCATGTTCTTCCACTTCCACTTCCACTTCTACAAAGATTATTATTGGTATACATAACGATAAAGACATTTATACAAATAAGGGCGGGTTCCCTGTGATGAACGAACTAGAAAGGTACTACCATATTGAACAATTACGTTGGTGTTCGGGAATATTCCGTGATGCGCCATATGTAACCGATCCACAAATAATGGATTCAAACCAATGTCAATACGTTATTCATGGAGACGATATTGTATTAGATGCCAATGGAGAAGACTGTTATACCAAAGTGCGTGCTGTGAACAGATTTGTTACTGTGAAAAGAACAGAAAACGTCAGTACCACAGAGATTATTCATAGAATTATTACCGATGCATTGTGTATACAGAATGATAATGAGACGAGTATGGATACATTTGATATGAACATTTTAAAGAATCTATCTAGCAATACAAACGGATTTGATCCATGGTGTTTTATATTCCATAAAAATTTCAACAACGTGGTATTAAAGGGGGGTTATACCCATACAATGAACAACACTATACTATATATTGATAACGAAAACGATTTTGATATATTCAATGTTCAACAAATTGAGAAATTTAAATTTTTGAAACACCTGTTTCCTAAAAAGCATTTAATCATTGGGTGTGGTTTAGCCAATGACAAACACAGACAACTGTACAACACATTACAAGAAAGATGTTATAACGTTTTGAGCTATAAACAAGTTGATGGTTTGATCGTGTCACCTGACCTCGATGCATTAAATGAATTTAGTAATACCAATAGCAATAGCAATTGCAATAATGGTATTACTATTATAGATCATACCATACTACAAAAATACATTGACATATCAATAAAGGAACAATCATTCAAATGGAGCTTCCTAGATATCAATAAACAAGTTATTGTAGAAAGAGTGATAGCAAATAAGAAACACTACATAGAAAGAAATATTAAAAAGGGAATGATATATGAGTGAGTGATTGTCTATGTTTGTTTATATGTATATGTGTGTATATATATATATATATGTGTGTGTGTGTGTTTATAAGTCTAAGAGTGATATCTTTGTAGATCGTTGAATTTTGTTTCTTCAGATTGATGATTTGAGTTTCTTCTGTTACTCTTCTTGTTATACAAATTACAAGGTATATCATCGTTATATTCCATCAAATCGTTAATTTCATCGCCTACTCTTCCCCAATTACCTTTCCCACCACCACTCTTTTTAACTTTGTTTGGGTTTTCTCCGTAGTAGCCATTATGTTGGAAATATTTCACATCTTTGCTATGGTCTGTTGTTCCTTGTTTTGGTGTTTGAGAAGAGGAATTGGTGTTTGCTTTATAGTTTGTAGTTTTAGACATTTTGATTTTTTGGTTTTTAGTTATTTTTGCTTGTTTTGTTTGATAATTGTTTAGTATATGGAGGTACTGATGGTTTCTTCTATTTTGATCTAGAAAATATATTTATATATAATTAATGTGTAATGTGAGATCTATAAAACAAATCACCACCTCTTTATATATAAATCAGTATCGTATAAGATCCCAACTATAATTAGGTCATTCAACAATTATGGGTATAAGAAGGGGGTGTGTAAATGTACTACAAATCAATGTTTTATTACAAAGTTCAACAAATACACAGTACACCCACATATTCGTTCTTACCTATTAATATTAAGAGAAATATAGATAAGATAAGGAACAACCGAGTAGGTAATATAGTAACTTTATACGACGTTATACGCTACATATAGACTAACAATTTCCCTGTTTATTTTTACAACGACGGTTAGTGTTACTACAAAGATGTGTGTGTGTGTGTGTGTCCATTGTGCCTTAGTGCCTTAGTGCCTGTAAATGTGTAGGTGTATCGTGTATGAGTATTGTAGAAGGTAACAATAACCGCTGCAATTATGCATATGTGTAAATATTTGTATTACTGTTATGGCTATAATTCAGGGGTACACCCTCCCCTTTTTTTTAAAAAACCACTACACCTTTGAGTTATATCATCAATACACCTGGGGTAATAAAAATGAGGAAAAATAAAGAGGGCAATGACTCTGTGAAACCAGATCCGCGAAAGGGAGAACAAGAGAAGAAGAAGAAGAAGAAAGAAAAAAAAAATGTTTGACGATCGGATGTACGGAAACACGTATAGCCAACACACCAGTATATAGATCCCAAGATTTTCCCTTTCAAGAAATTATTAACGGGCGTGTGGTCTAGTGGTATGATTCTCGCTTTGGGTGCGAGAGGCCCTGGGTTCAATTCCCAGTATGCCCCTTTATAAATTCTTATTTTTTTTCTTTTTTTGGTTCTGAGTTATCTCGTTTTTAGTTAAGTTGCTTGTTTATGTGACTCTGGCAGGGTATCCGCAATGCGTGAAAAATATAAAAAAACTATGATATGGAAGCGACAGAGAAGTCATGCCACTTTTTTTTTTTTTCTGAGTACTGAATGAAGAAAATAGTACATATTCTCACTCTAAAGCGATCACGCCAGTGTATCTCATCTCATTCTTTCAAGATCTTATATGTATATAAGAGAGAGAGTCTCCGTGTTGCGTAATACCATATTCTCAAACTGCAAAGGGATTATAAATAAAAGAAAAAAATAGCAGATTAATCGAGAATGGAATTACCAAGAGAGATAGAATACAGTATAATAAAATGCTATTTGAACTCGTTGAGTCAAGAGGAGCTTGTCCAGAGGCAGTGTAGCTTAAACAAACACTACTACCAAATATTGATAAAACCAATGATTTATAGAATGTTAATTTTAGGAGATTTCAAGGACGACTTTAAGAATCTACTTGCATGGAAACTTCATACAAACTACGATAACAAACCTATAAGAATCTATGATATAGATAAATTCATGCAACAATTGGGACATTCGGGACATATTATTAAATATTTTGAAAAAATGGATTCATATATGGATCAACAACAAGACCATAATTCATTAAGTATCATATATCAATTGATTTTGAAAAATTGTAAAAATTTAGAAACAATTAAGTATAAATTTGATAAAAATGACAATTGTATTTACTATTTGAATAACAACGTCAATTTGAAAAACATATTCATCAATTGTGCATACAACTTATTGGGGTATGACAGTAACAATAACAGTGATAACAGTAACAGTAACAAAGTTTTTTTCCAAAATTTGAAAAGTATAGATTGTAATCTATTGAAGAACGCCTATGATTTCCAATTGACTAAAGATTTGGAAAATTTGAAATATTTTAAACTCTACACCACTTTTACAAAATTGCCTGAAAAGAAACCAATCATCGATCGTCATGCGGATCTTATAAGAAATAGACAGTTGAGAAGAGAAAGAGACTATACTATGCTATTTGATAAAGATTTCCATGGTCGTTCTCCTGCAATTAATATTTTTTTGAAAAATTTGATTGATAAAAAAATTATTAAATTTAACAAGTTGAAATATTTGAAATTTGATAATATGTCGATTGATGAAAAATCTGTCATCTTAATATTGAAGACATTTTTACAAAAATATAATAAAATTCAAATATTCGAGTTTAATAACGTTATCGAACATCCCTATGTGCCCCCTGTTGGAGAAGAAAGGACAGAGATGGAAGAAGAAGAAAATGCAGGTCAAAATTCCGTGTTGGAGTTAATCAGTTGGAAAAAATTCCACAATTTGGAAAGACTCGTATTGAATATAGATACTTGTAAACCAATGATCAACTATATTTTAAAACGTGTTTTAAATACGACTGGAAAAAACGTAAATTTACAATATCTGGAAATATCATTTTATGATTTGGAATTATCAATAGATTATATCACGTACATTCATGAAACTTTCCAGATTTTACAAAAAATAGGGAATTTCCATAAAGAATTGACAGAGGTGGTTATCAACGTTCATGGTAAATATAGTATGAACGATGAATTGAAAAATCAGTTAATGCAATATATGGTAAATAACGTGCCTGTTGCAGTGAAAGATTTCAAAATAACAATGAAAAGCACCATGCAGGTCACTCAACTACCAACACAATTGGCAAATAACAAGACATGTTCAATGCAATCAAACGAAGACATGATCACTGTTTTAATCAATTGATCCTCTTCTTCTTCTTCTTCCTCCTTTAGAAAGAAACGCATTGTGTAGTGTAGAGCGGGTAAGCACTATTGTTATATATATTCTCATTCATACACACATTTTCACGTATATAGATGTTCTTCTTAAATCCATAACGATATTTTTTTTTTTTCTTTTTTTTTCCACTTCTTTTTGTAAGTTAATCGGATAACCATCTTTTTTTGTTTTAGCAAAACTGTGTGAGGTATATATCGATCTCATTTATTTACGTAAATATATATATATTCGTAGCACTTGTTATCACAATTTCATTATTCATCTTCCTCTTCCTCATCACCGTCCTTCGGATAACTAGTGTTCTCTTCTAGCTGCAAAAGTGGAAGGTGTGCTAGTGGCTCATTTTTTAATTCACGAAAATTCACATTTGAATGAGTTTTCGGTCTTTGATTAAAAAAATTAGTTTTATTTTATTTTATTTTTTTTGTTAATGATAATAACGACTTAACAAGTGGTGTCATGGTTTCTAATCCATGTTGTGATACAACTTTGATATATAATCCGATTAATAATGTTAAACTTGTTTTTTCCAATTATTGTTTAATTATATCACTTCCCAGGCAGAGTGCCACATATATATATAGGTTAATTTATATTTTTAAATTTTTTTAACTCTTGTTCCTTCGTTCTTTTTTTTTTTTTTTTCAACTCTATCTTTGATATGAAATGTTGCGTCATCCATTAATCTTGTTCTTTTTTTTCTCTATTTTCCATATTAAAAACATTTGAAAATATATTTTGACTGTTAACCGTTGGGCAGTTTGATATATTTCTTAATCCTCATCTCCATAGTATTTATGATCTAAAATTTAAAATCATGAAATTAAAACCAATCGGATTTTCGTCAATTAGGAAATCACACAAATAACAAAATACCTCTACTAAAAGCTCTAAAAAATTTGAAGATGGACCCGTCAAGAGCCGTAAATTTTATACCTCCTAGCGATGACCCGTTGCCGGATGGAACTCTGTCGCCTGCATCCGAAATTGCACAATCCTACACCAGTATTGTGGAAAACGTTATTGTAGACTATAACTGTGGCTTAGACGCACCTTTCGAACCAGTGCCTGCGCCAACAATCAAAAAAGACCAGATTGCCGATCTGGAAGAAGTACCACATGGGATCATCAGACAAGCCAAAACAATAGAAAATTACGTTTTCCCAACGCATAGATTAAAAGAGAAGCTTACTTCTGAGAATAAAATTCCGTTGATCATCGTAGCGTGTGGATCTTTCTCTCCAATTACATACTTGCATCTGAGAATGTTCGAAATGGCTATGGATTCGATCAATGAGGAAACCAGATTAGAAGTCATTGGTGGTTACTACTCTCCGGTGTCAGACCACTACCTAAAACAAGGTTTGGCTAAATCAACGCATAGAGTCAGAATGTGTGAACTGGCGTGTGAGAGAACTTCATCGTGGCTAATGGTGGATGCGTGGGAATCTTTGCAGTCGGAATATACAAGAACTGCACAAGTTCTAGACCATTTCAACGAAGAGATCAATATCAAGAGAGGAGGTGTCCAAACAATGACCGGTGAGAAAATCGGAGTGAAAATCATGCTTCTAGCGGGTGGAGATTTGATCGAAAGTATGGGAGAACCAAATGTTTGGAAGGATGAAGATCTACACCATATTTTGGGTAACTATTGGTGTTTGATTGTAGAGAGAACCGGAAGCGATGTAAGATCTTTCTTGCTAAGTCACGATATCATGTACGAGCACAGAAGGAATTTTATGGTTATTAAGCAGTTGATCTATAACGATATCTCGTCTACAAAGATTAGGTTGTTTATTAGAAGAAATATGAGTGTTCAGTATCTATTGCCAAACAGTGTCATCAGGTACATTCAAGAGCACGGGCTATACAAAGACAGCGAACCGGTTAAACAAGTCTTGGAGAACAGGGAATAGGATATATATTTTTTCCATTTGCAACAGCTGCTCCTCATGTTTGTATACTATTTAGAAACTCTGTACAGTAATAATGTATTAATATATATAGTAGTACAACATTTCTGCTACGAACTGTCTGGAAGTACGTCCTCTTGTGAAATTCTTCAAATATCACGTGAACCTTTGTTTATTTTTTGATGTAGTATATTGATGTTCTTTCTATATAAGCTTGCAAGCATAACTATTAAAACTATCAATAAAAAAGTAAACAGAGATAAAACTTTCAAGTAATTAAAAGATTGTTCAAACCATCAGGATCAGCTAAGATTGAGTGACTCATTGCAACCAATATTCTGTATCTCACTCCAAATAGCGAGAAAAAATTATTGAATTTGTGAAAACTATAAGACCGTCCTGGATAAAAAGTTCTTCATCGAAAAAAACATCATCGAGTCGTTCATAGTGAAAGAAAATCAAGAATCACAGACACCCTACAAAAAAAGATGAGCATAGATAACACACACAACCTAAGTGTGAGAAATGCATTCATATACACATCCACAATTGTGTGTACCGTGTGGACAACTTATAAGCTTTTCCACCTGTACCAAAAACAGAAACCCTCCGACTTTCAAAAACAACAATCTCAGCAAGACATTAAGAAAAACATAACCGAGTTGATAGGAAACACACCTTTAGTTCGTATTGAGTCACTAAGTGAATATACGGGATGTGAAATATATGCCAAAATGGAACTATGCAACCCTGGTGGAAGTGCCAAAGATAGAGTTGCGTTAAACATTATTCGTGGCAATGAAGAGAACGGGAGTTTACAGAAAAAGGGAGACTACGTGTTCGAAGGAACCTCTGGGAGTACCGGGATCAGTATCGCTATGATCTGTAACGCACTAGGGTACAAATACAACATCTCTCTACCGGACGACACTTCTTTGGAGAAACTAGCGCTATTAGAGAGTTATGGTGCTGGAATCAACAAAGTGAAACCGGCATCAATAGTCGACCCAAACCAGTATGTGAACAGTGCCAAGAAGCTGTGCGATCAGTTGAACACAACAACGGAACAAACACATGTACGCGGGGTGTTTGCAGACCAGTTTGAAAATGAAATGAATTGGAAAGTCCACTATGAGACCACGGGACCTGAAATTTTACAACAGTTGGGAAATGATATTGACGGGTTTATAGCAGGATGTGGAACTGGGGGCACCATTGGTGGTGTTAGTCGTATTTTGAAAGAAACAAAGGGCTCTCAAGTAGTAACGTGTTTAGCGGACCCTCAAGGATCTGGTTTTTACAACAGAATTAGACACGGCGTGATGTATGACTCAGTGGAAAGAGAGGGCACCAGAAGAAGACATCAAGTTGACACTCTTGTTGAAGGGATCGGTTTGAACAGAATCACATTGAATTTTTCTAAAAACGAAAAGTACATTGACACTAGCTATAAGATCACTGATACTGAGGCATTACAAATGGCAAGATGGTTGTCGATCAACGATGGTTTGTTTATCGGCTCTTCTACTGCCATCAACGCCGTGGCAGTGTTGAAATTGATCAAGGACTATGAATTCCAAAAGAGCGGTAAGAAGTTTGTTATAATTGCGTGTGACAGTGGTAGCAGACATTTGAGCAAATTTTGGAAAGAAGCTTTAGCTGTGCCACTACCAGATTCTTTGAATGGGATTGTGAGTTTGTAAAGAGATGCGTCACATCACGTGCTCTTTTTTATTTTATAGAAGGTATAGTTTTCACGTTTTTATCTTTTAGAAAAAGTTCTATGTTTGTATATCTGTAGATGTCTGGGGAATACACTCTTTGAACAAAGAAAATGAAGAAGAAGAAGAAGAAGAGGAAGAAGAGGAAGACAACGAACGTAAAACCAGCAGATGACCTCATACAATAGTGACCATAAAGAGAAGAAAAAACTTTTATTTGTGGCTCCAGCTAAGTTGCTCGATCTAAAGCATTTTGGGATTTCAAATGGGAAACCCACTTTGCACAAGTATCGTCATCATTTGAAAAACAAAAAGTACATCAGTGGTTACATACCCAGCACGGCACTGGAAGGGAGCATTCATTTATTGAAGAGTAGCAAGAAATCGAATAAGACCAAGTCCTCACAGCTGAAGAAGAAGAAATTAAGTAATTTGAAAGAAACAGCGAAGAAAGGACAAGACAAAGTCCAGGTGAAACAACCATTATCAATACAGCAATTCAACAAATCTAATCACGATGTAGTGAAGAAACTATTGACATTCTGTATAGTCGCCGTACCTCGGTTAATGTCTCAAAAATCATTCATTCCATTGCACATTGAGATTGAATACATCTTTAAGATTCTTTCTCATATAGTAGGTGGCGCCGTCTCCTCCTCTTTATCATCTTCTGTTATAGAGTAATATGCATACTTGGACAATAATAATATCAACGGATTCACTGTGTTTTTCACACTTGATGCAAATGCAGAACTGTCTAAATTGAAAGCCTCTGTAGTGAGTCTTTTATCAAAATTTGGTACAGACAATTCCAATGATGATGGGATCAAAATTGTTTGTAGTGAGGAGAGTTTACAATTCTTTAAAAAGCACTTAGATATAGACTTGGTGGAAGTGAAGGAAAAGGAAAACAAGCTTAAGAAACCTGCCTTAGATGAGTACATCAAGAACTTATCGAATAGATTGTCAGTACTCGTTGATATTGACGAGGAGGGCATTTCAAGTAATACACTGAATGGTGAGGGCGATATTTTTAATGAAAAGAACATTGACTATAAGATGCTAAGTGACGTACCTAGGAGCGAGATTCCATCTGTTGTAGCTAGTATAGTGGAGTTTAGAAACGATGTTTTGATAAGAGAGAGGGAGAAATTAAAAGAGAGCAAGGTGAAAGAACAAGAAAAACAGAGGGAGAAGTTGAAAAATGTTTTCAAAGACTTGATGTTTGATGAAAAGAAGAATGCAATAGGTACAACAATAGGGCAGTCCACGTACGAGGAGGAAGAGGAAGATGAAGAGGAATTTGATAGAGATGTGGAGCTTGAAGAACAGGCTAGATCAATACAAACAAAGAAAGAGAAACAGACATATGAGAGATTGCTAAACATTGCATCATCATCTCCAAATGGGTTGTTATTCAAATTCAAACAACAACAACAATAACAACAACAACAACAACATTCTCTGTCCACGAGAGACTCCCCGAAGGCAAACGTACATTCTCTATCACAGTTTAATATTGACCAGTTGAAAAAACAACTGGATCTTTACTACAAAGAGTCTATAAATAATAACGAGGGATCGATCCAATATGATAGAAATACAATAATAGAACAAAGAAGACTAGATGATTTGAACAGATCATCGCACCCAGGAAATGACAGTCCAGATCTTTCATTTACGGAAAAGTCAAACAAAGATGGGGCTACTACTATTACCACTACTAATAATAGCACTACCATTCCTTCTCTGAATATCAAAATATCCCTTTCGTCATCTTCCACATCTCTTTTGTCTGACTCCAAGAATGTGAATACCACTTTTGATGCCAACACCAACATTAACAATAACAACAACAACAACAACAACAACAACAACAACAAGGAACTCCCTGCTATAGAAAAGAGCGAAGTGAGGGAACAACTTCCAAGATTTGTCAATAAGCTATTAATATTATATCTCAAAGATGAACCCGATATACAGGATATTGAAAAGATGATAATTGAGATCATAGAGGAAAACAACTATGAATATGATCTATTCAAAGATGAGCTACAAATCATTCTTGATGACTTGTTTGAATCTGTGGAGACTGAAACAGAAACTGTATCTCCGTCTGTTGACATTCTTGAAAAATTGAGAATGTTGTTGATGTCTAGTAAGCCTTAGATTCTCTTTCCTTAAACACTCGAGTATATAAGTTTTCATATGATAAAAGATCTGGACCTATTGTTTTTTTAGTTTGTTTTTGTTTTTGTTTCTTTTCGTGATTCCCATAAACCTGTGCAGTTTGTATAGATTTAATACAATTAGTACATTTAGATTTACGAAAAAAAATAAATAAAAGAACAAAAATAAATACGACCAAAGGGTCTGGACTTGTACTTATTAGTATATATTCTTCCTATTTAGGTCATTTGCATAAAAAAAACCGATTTGTATAATAATTCGGTCCTCTAATTTGTACCTGTGGTAGAAATTACATATTTATGAAGTTCCGCGGGAAGAAAATGCCGTGTGAATATGCTCTGCACTGACATTGACAGGAGGAGGAGAAGGAATAGAAATTGGTGCAAGACAAGTGGGGTTCTAAAAAACACTCCGAGACTCTCTCAGTATTCATATCATGCGTCTTGTTCGTCCTAAGAGATATTTATTTGTTTCTTAATATACACCATATCCTCATTAATAAAAGTAAATAAATAAATATGCTCTGCTACACGGCAGAGTGTGTTGTGGTGTATATTTCCTCTAGATATTTTCTTTTAAAAGCAAAAATGGAGCCATCCTCTACTTAAGTCTATGAAACAATGAATAAACAATCCAATGATCCAATAATATGTAAATGAGGAAAACGCTGAACTCTAAACCACCTCTCTTGATTTAATTAAAAAATCCGTGTGAGACAGGAAAAAAACAAGGAAGAAGAAGCACAACCAGTCTTTAGAAAACATGGCAGGTGAGGTGAAAAATGATTTCAGCAGACAAAAAAAGAAACATAACAAGAGGCAAAAAAAAAAAACTCTCTTCATTTGTTATATTTTTTTTTCTTTTTGAAGTTTTTTAATTGTAAGATTTCAAATAAAGTTCAATCAACATTTACTTTTGTATTGTAATTAAATCAATCATATTGTATATAAGATATTATTATTGGTATTATATGTTATTTTGTATAATGATATACATTCATATATATATATATACATAGTGGATTTACTTAAAATGTTAATTGTCAAGGTATTGTTTTCATACCTTCCACCTACACTCTTGATTGCAATTAATAAAACGAACTATACGAAAGACAAATTATATCATTTGTTCACGCACATACACATACACATACACATACCCACACTCATTTCACTCCTCGACGATTTTATTATCAGTTAGATCTTTGTTCTTCTAATAATTAATTTTAAAAAAAATAAGAAAATTACACATCCAACCCAAGTCTTTCGTTAATACACTACAACTCTAGTAAGTGATAGTTATAATTCAATCAATAAAAAACAACAAATACATATATACAGCAAGAACAATGCCCAACAATCATAATAACACCAATAATAAGAGCAATAACAGCAGTAGTGTGAAAAGAATTCTGGCACTGCTGACCCTTTTGTCAACCACTAATAAAGTTTTTGCCTATAACGAAACACATTTAGAATCAACTTCATCCAATACTGACATAAGCACCGATGCGTCTTCAATAAGCAGTAGTGGTAGCAATGATTATGGATATGAAATTTTCACAAATACATTTTGGTTTTCTAGAGAATACAGTACAGCTATCACTACCGATGCATCTACTTCTACAGCAGAACCCACAACTATAGCCACAACTATAACCACATCCTCAGATGCCGACACTGGTGCCGAATCTGGTGTACAAACTTCAGTGTTAGTTTCTACATATTGGGATCCAAGATTTACTGGAAGAGGCTGGTATATAGTAGATGGAACATGGGACTACTTGTATTCGAAGTTCCAAGCATCGAAAACTTATACTACATACTACTCTGATACTGCGTCTTCAAGTTCAATTACAACCCTAATTTCAACAACATCAACATCATCAGAGATTTCCTCTTCAACCGGTGCTTTCATTATCAGCTCGTCTACCAGTGGGTCCAGTACCTTTTTGGAGTCTAGTACGTCTGATACATACTTTAGCCGTGTAGTTGAGTCTACTACTACGAGTGACTCGAGTACTTCCTCTATCACAGATGTGAGCACTTCAACCACGGAATCAAGTACGTCTTCAGGTCTAAGCACGTCAACAACAGACTCAAATCCTGCTCTTACTTCAACTTCAGCAGATTTAAATACTACAAGCGAATCTAGTACTGACTCAAGCACCTCTACTACAGA